>JAPMAE010000813.1:3385-14022 GCA_036584705.1 Rhyacophila sp. 25_7 | reverse complement strand
CGATAAACCCTGCATTATATTTTTAACCAGTGAACTAGTGTTAAAAGTTAGTGTAAAAAATATATGAAATTAATTTTAGTACGAGGTTTTGCCGACCGAGTGACTTTTCATAGAACCGCTATGGAAAGGTATGGAACAGCCAATTCACATCTGAAGAGTTAATAATTTACAATTATATTTTTAGTGAAAACTTCCGTTAATTAAGAAGTGTCAACGCAAATTTACGGGTGTTATTTTTTATACTTAAAAAAATACTGACAGCATTCCAAAAAAACTTTGTACCTTAAATAAAAGTGTAATTAAATTGACGATATTTTTTTTTAAATATTAAAAAATACTAGAAATTCTACACAATTTCAATATGTGGCTATTGTATAACGTTGAAAGTTTCTGAGGAAAAGTGCATAGATCAAAACTTGGTTCGCAGATTTCATAAAACATTTTTATAATCTATTTATTTCGTGTGTTTATGACGTGTGCAAATTATATTCATTTATGGTATTATCGGTCACGTGATATAATATTTCGTAATTTGTCGGCGTTCTTTTTAAATAAATTATTTCAAAAATCTTTCGAATTAAAAACTAGTTTCGAAGAAAAATCATTGCGCCGAACTGAAAAGTGTTGTTTCACCAAAAGTTTTACATGCTGCGTAATAAATGTATTTGGTACAAATAATATTTGAATATATATTATATTTGACAGTATGAAAAACGTGGCTAAGATAAAATGTAACATTTTATATGCCGATGCGTATGAATATAGATATTTGTGACGTAAAATGTGCGGTTTTCCTCTGAATTATATTCGGGAGTGAATTATAAAACGTATTAAAACATAATATGTTTAAATTTCGAAGCACGCTGACTACCTGAAACACTTTGGTTGTGATTATTTCTAATAATACTCGTATTTAAAAAGAAAACAAAAACTATTTTGTGTATACATGTGACTTAAACAATGGATATTGTGAAAAGTATACCATTATTTCAATGAAATTACCCACGCATAAATTCGAATTTCGAATGTACAGCAAATAAATGTACTTGAGTGTGTCACGTGACATTTTTAAATGTCGCACTCGAGGTAAACTGGCGGAAAAAGCTGGCGGCCATCTTGGTCGTGCGCTCACTGATACGACCAATTCTGCAGAAAGCAGAGAATATCGAAATAAACTGGAAACTCCTCTACAATTAATAGGTAATATGAATTAAAATATTTTTTATTTATATGCGGAATATAAAAGTGCACCTAAATGTGACAATTTATGTTCCCGGTACTTAATTTTCATGGCCGTCGTAGTATTGGTAATAGTGGGATGCGATAACTGTGTTGTCAAGTTCAGATCAGTTACAAGCCATCAAAACTTGATATAACATCAAGATTTATCATGTATACATATATATATCTACAATATTTAAACAAACTGTATCTTCGTATTTTAATTAGATTATTCCGATCGCCTAAAAATAATATCCAATTATATTTTTAATGTGTTTTTTAAACAGTTTTACGAATTTTCAAAATAACAATCTACTGTATTTTACTGTCACTTACGGTAGCTCAATGGACAAACTGTATAATTATGAGACTTAGAAAAGTAGTTTCGATCCCGTAGATGTTCGTAAAATTGTCAAATATTGTACATTCGTATGACGTGTAGCAAAAACATGAACCCAAAATAATTTAGCTATAGCTTCAATTAACAACATAAGCCTTTATATACTATTATGCTCCATCTAAGGTTGGATATAGAATCTATATACAAATCTATTATATTATATTTAATTGAATCTTAAAAATAAACGTATTAATACAACAAAAGTTTTATTAAGCTGTCAATTAAATGTTTAAAAAGAAATTATATTTTTTTCAACTCTGAAGATATTTTTCAAAATATACAATAAAATTTTAAGATATTTTCATTGCATAATATATGGTATTTAAAAATGAAAATGCGGTTGAGTGAATAATTATAATATTCTCAATATTATCTGATTGTTTTTGGTACTACTATTTAGTACGATAATTATGTATGATAATAATGTTTTCCAAAAATAAAAACCTAATTGGTTAAATTGCCAATAAATTAATTTAAGTTAAGGAAATAGTTTCAGGAAATATTGAAAAAATTCAAATCGTATTAATCATTTCCTGTCCACAAAGTATTACTTGATTCTCCAATAAAATTTTAACATGCCAACAACTGAGTGAATAGCACATCTGATTTATAAGCCGAAGGTTGCAGGTTCAAATCCCTTAACTGGAAAAAACTAATCATATTTCATGGCCATTTGAAACCAGATGGACCAAATTTGTTAAACTATTACTCCTCTGAAAATTTCAAAGCAATCCGCACATTCTGGAGATGCATTTGCTTTGCTTCGGAGTAGATATGTTTAAGAAAATATGTTTACACAAAATTATAAAAGTACAGCTGTTCTTAGAAACCAAATTGGAAGGGACTATAAAACAAGGACACCCTCGTTTAGCGAAAATATTTGGTTAGATAATTTCTGGGTAACAAAATTCTCCAAAATTAGCATTGCAGCAATAGGGTAACGTTATTTGTATTCTACAGAAATACTATATATTATAGTATAAACATTACATCATTTGAAGAGCTTAAAACGTACACGTCTCTTTATTGTATCTTCAGTTTATTTTTTTGCATGAATCGCCATTATAGGTTGTAAATATTTAATATGCATTATTTTATAATATAACAATATAATCTACTTCATAGACTTTCATGAAATAGTTTTTGATGTGGACAACATTTAGCTTTCTAACGGTGTATTATTATTATTATATTTTTCCATGGCTAGAATATTGTTTTAGTGAAAAGCAAAATATTTTAAAGTATAATATATATAAAGTTTACAAACGTAATACACAAATACAACGTGCCGTTACTTAAAAGTTGTAGTTTTATAAAAAAATAAATATAACAATTATTTCTATACATATAATTTAACCCTACAGTTAAGAGCCAGGGACAAATGAGCGTAGAAAGAAGAGGTGAAGCCCTGGGTAATCATTATAACTAATACTTAAATTTATATAACGCAATATTTTATAACAAATATCTATGTATTTTCTATTACCATGCCTACTGAAGCCTATTTACAAATCATTTTGAACCAATTTGCTTACAAAAAAAACACAAATTTACTGGAAATTTGGAAATCAATTTCTATCAAACTGTATTTATTCAATATCACTTCGGTTTCAGTATCTTCATTCAACATATTATTTCATCGGAAATGGTTCTGAGAGTACCTAAATAAATTTATTACCTTGTTTTTTATCAATTTGCTGTCAAAAATCAGTATCAAAAAGTAAAAAAGTAGAAGTAAAGATCAGAAAGTAAAATAAAACCAGTCTTAATTATTTAAATTATATATATGTATTAACCCTTTCTATGCCAGACATACTCGTAATGTCACAACCACACAAAAATTTTAAGCAACACTAGAACCTTAATATTTCTTTTGAACGTATATCGAATATTTTTTTTGTCATCAATCATCATATTATAGTCTCTGCGTTTTTATATTTAAAATTATCCAAAGTATGAAAAATTATCTAG
This sequence comes from Rhyacophila sp. 25_7, assembly GCA_036584705.1. Taxonomy (NCBI): domain Eukaryota; kingdom Metazoa; phylum Arthropoda; class Insecta; order Trichoptera; family Rhyacophilidae; genus Rhyacophila; species Rhyacophila sp. 25_7. The sequence continues at coordinate 10,430 of JAPMAE010000813.1, read as the reverse complement.
CAAACTATAATACGTTTTAAATTGTGTGACTAGACTCATTTCTGGCACTTAATCAATTAAAACTGTGCTATTTGTTTACATACCATTTCTAGATATAAAAATATATATTTATAGCTTTTTATTATTTTTAGAAATAAAGAATACTCGTACATAATATTTTTGTATTTTATACTCACGTGCGAGTATACCTTTCGATTATTTTTTTATATCATTCTATAAATAGTGCAATTTTCAACGTTTGTAGTAATATAAAACGTTCATTTTCATTTGAAATATATATATTTCATCACATCATTTTTTCTTTTTACCATTTTTTTTTCAGGATTATGCATAATTTTTCTCTCCCTATTTAAATATTTGTTGCAAGCTTAATATCAATACAAACATATAATTATTGCAAGAATTTATTCCATTATGTTTGTTTCGCAAATTAAAACAGACAATAATTTGTATTTATTTCATATAAAAGAAAAATATGATATTTTACCGAATATCTCTATTAGTTATCTAAAAAAAGAATTATAAGCATTTTAATAAAATAACGTTATTAAACATTTAACGACGTTCATCTGAGATAACTTGTAATTATAACGGTCAATTCTCATGCGTACGTTCCTATTCTTAAAAGTCAGTACAATTACTAGCTACTTTCACAGTTTAACTATTAAATGATAATTTGTATTCCTTATTAATAGAAAACTAATAATAGTCATACAGTTCTATTTAGTTTTAGTACTTATAAAAAGCAGTAAGATTAAGGTTCTTCCATCTTTTAATTACCGTACTTATGTTATCTTGATGAAGCACACAAATATTTTTATAAATAATACAGTATAAAAATAATTAACTGATAATTATTTTAAAACAATATGCCCACATCTATGCCAATTAAGACTTTAAGAAATATCAACTGAACGTTATTTGACAATAAAACTCTGAAGTACAATAATTAATATTATATCATATTATACTCATCGCATATTCAAAATATTTCAATTATTGTATGAACGCACTCAATAATACGTTATGTGATAATAAATTTCTTCATAATGCGATATATTCAAAGATATCCATGGGGAAATTTAATATCCAATTAAATACAGCAGCAAAATTGAATTAGTAAAAAATATGTTAAATGTTTTCTTTCCATTATGTACATTATTCTTTACCAATAAGTAGGTATGAATATTTATTAATAATACCATCTCATCTTATTACTAGTATTATTACGTTAACTACCGATCAATGGGAGATAGCATGAGTTGATGTGGTGTTTAAGTGTGACATTTCGTATGATGACTTGATACGTGGTACTGTAGACCACGCGTTCCAAGGTATTCAAGCCGCATAGGTATAGGTACCCGATTGCACGTAAAAGTGCATCATAACGAAGCCAACTGCATCACGGTTTTCAGGTTAAGTTCGATAGAACTGCTTTAAGTCAGCCTCTGTATAATCAACAACTTTAAATCGCACAATGCACTCGAGTGAAGTTGATTCCGTCTTGCTCTTATATTATAGTATATTCTCTTGCCGATGAAGTAAATTTAATCTGTGAATAAGTGAACGAGATAGTTATACGTATTTCATCTCGCTTTGGTTGGCGTCAAACGGAAAATTTCATGTCGGTCACTTGTTTCTAGTTTTAGGTTCTTCTATGAACGGCAATGCGAGTTAGTTCGGTTAGCGGAGGCCGGTAGATAAAAGTGCATTAACTGAAGAAAAGCAGGGCTAGGGAAATATTTAATATACTTATCAAGATTGTTATATATTACTTAAAAATATAATATTTGAATACTACATAAATTACAAAATACAAATCTAGATTACAAAAACATGTGCTTTTGAGGCTACTTGTCATTTCTCAGAAAATTTGAATTAAAAATGCATATACTCGTAATAATGAATAAATCATAGAATGGATATACTTTATCAAAAACTTTAAATTTATTTCAAATATTTTATTTCCTCTTTAATATAAAGCCAATTTACTTTATAAAAATTGAATTACATTATAGCTAATTTCGTCATTTTCAAATATTATATAGAATAAAAGAGAATTTTTATAAAACTACAATCGTTTTCCTCTGATTATATACAAGTAATTAAAACATTATCAATATCAACATGAGATAATTGTACTTACTAATCACTCTATACATAAATGTTTACCTCGTTAAAAAAAGTTTTTTTATTTCGCTCAATTAGTTCATTATATTCTACAAAACCAAATCTTTACACTGAATATTCTATTGTTTTGAAAGTTTTCATGACGGAACTCTAAATATTACCATTAAATATATTTTTAAATTTTCTAACATCTTACATTAGCATATATTATTTTTTGTATGTACATACTTGTATTTTCAATTGAATATTGTCACTTATTGTGTTCTATTGAATACTATTTGAGCTTCTTATTGTAAAGTTGTTGTTTGATTTTCATAACTTTATAAACAGTAACATATTATTTGATTATATTCAAACTACTCGTTTCATATATAAGATTTCAAAGTATTCTTGTAATTTTTAGTTATACAAGTTTCATTTTATAAAATTTTGAAAATCACATGTATATATATAATAACTGATTACAATTACTATTAAATAAATAATTACAAAATAAATTTTTAAAGTATGTATGTTGCAGTTATTATACATGTATTTCACGTTAATTTTTGTACATTAAATGAAACTTATTTATTGTTCTTTTACTGAAATATTGGGCTGCATTTAAAATATATATTGAAATCTAAACATTTCGTTTGTTACAAAACGATGTCAGCCATTAGATGGCTCAAGCAATGTTATATCTTGTTATATATTGGTATTTTAAACAATTTTTTTAAATTTGGAAAACTTATATGCCAGCAATAATAACTATAAAGCCTAATTATTGAAAACACTTTGAAATATTAATGATACTATTATTAATTCTTGGTAGGTTTTAAGAAAATGTAGTTGAAGCGATTGCGAAACTTATGTGTTTTACTGATGATGATTATCTATCGATAGACTTTAATGAACAAGTATCAATTATTTTAGATTACTTTAATATTTCATTTCGTTTTGTAATATATTTCCACATAAGTACCGTCATGTCATTTATTTTATCTGATATCATTCTAGTTGTAATAAAAGTTATTGTTATACCCATAGTTAATGACATGAAACAGAACTTGAACAGTTGTCCAGACATATACTGCTTAATATTGACGACCAAGATGAATTTATTTGACTTACTAAAGCCTTACTTTTAGACAGTCACAAAATAAATAAATACTTTTTGCCTAAATTTTAATTTTAAACTACTGACAACTTTATTTGTACATTACATTTTTGTGACAACCCTGTTTATACAACGCAGAGAAGAAAATTGCAGTATCGCGTTTAAGCCATTCTCCGTCTCAGGTTAACTGTAATGATGTTGAGGATTGTATGGACCGATTACGCTTCGCAAAGTGCCGCAAAAAAATACACTACCTTCTACTTACTGGTTGAGTATGAACAAGTTTAATTTATATTCTGGGTCATGCACGGTAAAAAATAGATTAGTGGACAGCAAAGGAAAATTATATCTAATTAAGTATAACAAAGAAAAATTTATCCGCGTTTCTGCGTAACATCACAATACCTACGTAATGCGCTGCATAATAAAATGTTTAGCTCTATAAAATATATACAAACATCAAATTTGAAAATGTTGTCTTCATAATTATTTTAAAAAATACGTATGTATATAAGGAAAATCGGTATTTCTTTTAATTATACAGAAAACGTACGTTTAAATTAATTTGAAAATGTCTTATCAGATAAAACTTGACTTGATGTTTCATTAAAATACTCGTACTTTCATGGAAATAGGTGTATTAAACTAGGTTATTATTTTATTATTATGACTTTTTACCAATAGTATATAGTTTATAAAAATAATTATGTCGATACTCTCTCTATATTTTGCAATAATCTGATAACAACAATACTTATTTTATCAACGGTATATTCATTTATTAATGATGAACTTTTAAGTTCAAACGCCTTTAACATCATAAAACAATAACTTAAAATACTGAAGTTAATGATTTAGTTTATTTTATGTATAATGGTACTTTACAAATTAGAATCTTATTAAATTATAATAATTCGATAAATATCAATATATATTTGTTGGTACTTTCATGTTTCAATAATTCGTATTGTTTCAAACAATAACGAAATAATATTGAAGAATGTATATGAAACTCAATATTATATCATTAGTCATACTCAGTACACATATTATGTACGAAAGTATTTTTTTTATAAAATTTACCAAAACGTCCGATAGATGCTGTTCGAATATACAATTATCGCTATACGACATACAGTAGAATAAAATTTTGATATTCCCTAATATTAGGAATATGAAACAACAACAATCTATTCTGATCGTATTTTTTTATAAATATTAAATTTAAAATTTATAATTTATACATCGTTTCAATATTTTAATTACACATCTGTTGGATATATTGTTGGATGCATGTCAGCGACACCTGTGACAAAAAAAATAATAATATTTAATAATTAATAATTAATAAAACAAATATTTTATAGCTTATCACGAATCAGAGGTTAATTAATACTGTAGGCTTTTGGTTCTTAGAACTCAACGATATTACATCGCCTGTCTATAACGGTAAACAATTCAATATTTACTGCATTTAGGCAATACAAAATTATGAAATATTAGTGTATATGATGTATCGATTAATATTATGTTAATATTTTAGGAAATATCCAAAGATATATTGCAACATTATATAATATTACAACTTATTTCCTACCCTATGCGACATATATGGGCTACGACGCTCTAAGAATGGACGCCACCAACAATTTACAAAGTCTTTACTCGCAGTAATGTTAAAATAAAGCTTTTGTTACATAATATTGTACCTTTAGCACTTAAAAATATGCGTTATGTTTTAATTAAAATATAATATAATTCAACGTTTTAATATCGTTAATCAAATAATATATTTTATCTACTGTTCTCCAATTATCCTCTTAAAAACCTTAATTGTTTATGAAGTAGTTTTAGTTATAATCAGCCTTCATTAAAAATTATGGAAGTAATAAAAAGCAAATATTTTATTTCAATTAAGGTTTTTGCAGAGATAAAATTTTGTTCTTTCAAGCAAATATACCTAACCCACATAAAACTATTTGTATACAATAACGGATTAGTCGCTAGCTTGAATAAAATCAGAGTTTATTTCGTTGTTGGAAATAGTTGAAAGCATCATTTTCCAGACAGTATTGGATAAATCTAATTCCATGGGCAGTTTTAAGAAGGATCGACTTAAGGAGGAAAATGCTGCTGCTGCGTCCGCCCCTGCACCTACTTCTACATAATTTTATTCTTGTAATCTGTTGACTACTGAATAGAAATGTGATATTCACATGTTTGGTGAACATCTGGAGTTAATTTATATATAAATATCGACGTTTTAAAGCATTATTAAGTTCCATACAATGAATCCACTCAGCCTCTTTTATTGTACAGCCCCACTAAATGTATTTTACGAGTAATAATAATATTTTTAAACCATCAATTTATTAGATGCAGAATCGATCGGAGAATATTATTTTTTTCATAATAATTTAACAATGGAGCTTACCGACCCGAGTCAAATTTAAGAAGACGCTCGCGCGATGGACCTCTTCCAATCCACCCCTCTATGTAATATTTATATGGATTGGAATACAGTTCTTTTTATATCGTAAATATTGTAATAAATAGATAGGAAGAGGCAATTCTACAATTATTATTATAAGGTCACGCTAAGAACAAGATAAAGTATAAGGGATAATTATAAAATATTCATAAAATTGACGAATATATAGTTTTACGTGGATAAAGAGTTAATAAAAATATAAGTCCTAAATAAAATATTTTCTACGTTAGCTATAGGTTATTGCGTTTGATTCATTTAATTATTGACGTTACATTGTGTTAACTCACGTACGTTACCTCTTCAAAATGTATATATAATTTTATTATCATGTACGGGTTTTGTTATTTTGGGTGGTTTCTCTCTTTCTTAAATAATAAAATTAAATATTTGATGTTTTGGTGAAATTGGTGAAATTGGTACTGAAAATATCGTTGCTGAATAGGAAACAATTTTATTAATTCATCCAACCCGTCAATAAAAATAAAATATTTTGCAGTGACCGATAAATGAGAAATCAATAAAATATTGCATAAACCATTAAATATTTAAACATTTTCATTTAATCGGCAAGTATTAGGGGCACACGAAACGATCCGGGCGCTTTGTAAAACATTTGGCCTTGTTTCTTCGCACTCGCGAATCGGACAAAGGAGACCTTGGTCGCGGAATCACCCCTTCGCGCCTCGTCCCGCCAACAACTTCGCTTTATGCCGCTCCATCCTACTGCGTTTCTGATACCCTGGCCCTATGTGTCTGATGCATTCGTAATTTATTATTAAATTGACTACAACACACACACACACACACCACTACTACAGTGCGTGTGAAAATTACATGATTTTTTATACCAATATTTTCTTGGGAAAAAGATGGACGTTGTAAAAGTAATTAATTAAAGCTCTTCCGGTACTTATGTGACATTGAATGTAAGTAATTCCTAGGGAAGAACAGTTTATTTATACTTTCTGCTTAAAATATTGAATTATATGCTATCACATTTCCTAACGGTTAAGGCAAGAAAACTTTTGTTTTTAAATTAGGAAACTAACACATAATTCTGGTGAAACTTGATAAATTTATATGAACAGGAAAAGCACCACAAACGCAACAATAAACCTATTTAGTCCAAGAATATCTTTTACTTTTTTTAAGATAATTTTACATGGAAATCGACAATTTTCAATATCAACTAATAAATAAACTTCAAATAAACCTTCTTTATTTCAATAAAATTATGCAAAGTACGTTTTATTGAAAATTTATGTGTTGACAGATTGGACATTTGCTTATTTTTATATCTTCTATGAAATGGAAAATATCAGATC
>JAPMAE010000811.1:6177-17136 GCA_036584705.1 Rhyacophila sp. 25_7 | reverse complement strand
CACTAAAAGAAAAATTCGGTTAAATTTGTAGGGCGAGAAACCCCTTTGCCAAATAATAAAAAAATCAGGAATATTCATGCAAAGATACGCAAATTATGTGTGCTTTAAAAATCAGGTCCGTTTGATGGCCACTTTTAACACAAAAAATGAACACAGAATCTTTATCGTTAAGGCTGAAAGGGTTCAAAAGTATATTTTTGTATAACAGGAAAAGCTTTAATTTGAATAATTACTCATTCGCAATTTGCCGTTTTTGAATTTAATTATACTTTGGATCAAGCAAAAAAAAACTGGGACATTTATTTTTGAAGCTCTAATTTTATTACATAAAGAGAACTATTTTATATTTTAATTAAATTGAAAACAAAACTATATTTTATCAAACGGTATATAAGTAGGATATACCAATAATTATGAGAATCAGTGTACGTAAAAGAATCCTTGTAACTTTAAAAAAGACCGAGAATCTTTTATTTATGTTTAAATACTTCAAACTGTAACATTTACAATAGACCATTAACCAAGAAATCCTATATTATGCTTTGACATCTTCAGGCTTTGTACGTATGAGAAATATATATAGAAACATATAAATATTTTAATTAAAAAACTAATAATAAGTAATGTATTGTATATATATACATATTGATACCAAACCTAAAATCAATTTTCCCTTCAGCATTTTTTATCAATATACTTTTATAAAAGTAAGAATTCAAAACATTTTTTATAGAAAACTCTTAAATTACACAGAAGAAGAATAAATTATTTGGTTTATATTTAAAAATCTTTTACACATGATGTTTTGTCACCATATTGTAAAAATGTATTGGTGATTATAATTATAAATATTTGCTCGATATTATAATTTAATATGGCTAATTATTATAATAAAATAATAGGAAACGATCTAAGTTTAAATGGCGTACTAAAATTTCATTAAATAAAAGATATAAAACTGTGTCTGGACTCAACAGCGGCTTTGTAAAAAGACATGTATAATGTAGCCTGAATTTATGTTAAAATAATCAATTAAATTATGCAAAAAAGAAAATTAACGTAATTGGCATTATATCGATATTGGTATCGACGAAATGTATAAATCCGTTATATTTAGACATAAAATTCACGTAGTCCAAAAAAGTACTTTCTCGACAGTAAAAAAGTATACAACTTTCAAGATATCTCCTGTCACCTAATGCGAGAGACTATCTTGACATTCTCTAAAACTTAAATGAAAATGATACATCATCTAATGCATCAAATCGTAAAAAGCTTTGATTTTTACAGTCCCCCATATACGATTATGCTCTAATTTAATGTTATTGTTTGTTAAATATTAACTAATTGTGTATTTTTGACTTATTCTATTTGCATTAATTTTCGTAGCAGTTAATTAAATATCATTAGATATTATGGTAATGTGATTCTTTTACCGTTATCCCACGATTATTTATACTTTGAAGTCACCTTTCAAAATATGATTTAAATTAACAAAACGTGCGTCAAAAAGTTTCAAGAAGTGCTTAAAAGTTTTTAAGGAGGCGTCTATAAGATTTGAAAAACGTCAAAGTTAACGATGCTATGTCGCAGTCATTATAAGCGAAAGTGCGACCAGAACCGAATTATTTTATTTACTCTTAACATTTTTTTTCTTTTATATCAAAGGAGGATACATGTGTTATCTTGACTTTAAAATAAATAAAGGTAAAGAGAGTCATAAACGAAATTTTAGAGATATAATGGAATTATTAAAAGAGTACAGTATTATTTATTTAAATTATTTTCAATGTACTAAAACTTCGATATTATAGATTAAAGCTGGTTAATGCCCATGTTAATGTAGATTTTTATTAAAACATTTTATTAAGGAAATATTTGTACATGTGAGGAATTACACTATGCCAAAAATACCACTATTTTACTTAGGCCGTTCAAATTCGTTTTGGCGTTGCTTCCTATGGATAATAAATACCATAGTGTATATTCCTTTCATTATGTTTTTTTCTTGTAGGGTTAAAACATAGTTTAGTATATCAATAGAAAGAGCGTCACATCTCGATATCTTAATTTTGAAAAATTGATATAGTGTAGTTTACCTTCAGGTATATATATATATTTACATACAAAGAAAGTTTTAGAAAATTTTCAAAATATATTAAAAACATAAAATAATAAAAAAAAAAATGATATTTCACTGATTTATTCTAATGTTATATGCTATAACAATACTATTTAAGCGGAAAGACCAAAAACAAAAAAAATATTGTAAATAAATCATATTTATTCATCTTCGGATGATACATCCAGACTTATCTGTTAGTAATATATCTGTTGGTAATTTTAGATATAACATCACGTATTTTCGATAATTATGCTTTGAAAAAAACTGAATTTTTCAAGCATATTGTTTTTTTTAATAAAAAAAAAATATGTTCAAGTTGAGAGATGACGTACTAATCATTCGCATAATATTATTTACAAGAAAGTACTTATATTTTGAGTATATTTAAAAATATGTAAATAGAAATTTTCCCAATTTCACCGATAATTTAATCCATTATATATGATATTAATTTTATTATTGTTTGTATATTTTAATTAGGGATTTAATAAATATTGAAATAATTGTACACGAATATTATCGCAGCACTATGAATTCATTACAATTTGGAGTTGTGACAATAAAAGCAATAATACTTTATTTTACATCTATTAAACTCCATCTAGTAATTTAAGTTTATATTAAAGTAACTATAAAAAAATCTCTTAATACTTGTACAGTCTCGAAATTGTAGAAACAAATATAATATAATATCTTGTGTTTTCTCTGGTGTTTTTTCCTGTATGGGTTGTGTTGGATAGATTGAAATAATTATAAAACCATCCACATAAAATCAGGATACATTACATCTACTTGTGAACCGGTAGACTATGAATTCAATTCCAATGGCTGGAATAGACTTCGTACGTTTTTTTCATAAATATATTAATAAATCAGAATATGAACCCAATAAGTCAAAGTAATGCTTTCCAACCTTAATAAATAAGACAGTTAATTTGAAAACAAGTTTTTATCGTGAGTTAGATTATAATGTATTCATGAATTATCACAAATATTGCAGACAAAGCTATCAAAAATTAAGTGACAAAATACCAGTAACTTGTGAGTGATAGAATAATATAATTAATACATATATTTATAAAAATAGTTGTATAAAAGACAATTATTTACATGGTAAAGACACTCGTAATTTGTTGCTGTAGAGATCAAAATAGTCGAGTCACAAATTTGTGGAAAATGAGTGAGGTAAGAGTATACAAAAGCATTTCAAAACTATCAAAAGCGCCGTTTTAAATGTATTTTGTAAATTTCCAATAGACCTAACACGCATACGTTAAAGTAGTCAAAAAAGACAAATCACATAAGTCTTTTGACTTTTGCATAATTTCATATGATATGTGCGTCAGTTATTCAAAATTAAAGGATAACATCACAGACTATCTATGCTCAAAGTTTCACCGTTATATATTTAAAAACAATTAAGCTCAAACAAAAAAATGTTTGTTTTTTGTCAAATAAATTCTTGGCGCGCGGCGCCGATTTCTCACCTTTCTGATTTTGTAAACTACTCGTAAGTCTCCTAATATCTACTGCATATGCTCTGTTTTAGAGTCAAATATAGATACAAAACTATATAACGTACTGAGAATTAGGTTAAAATGAGAAAAATCAAATATTTTTGAAACTATATAGAAAACACGTTTTATATTTAAATCATAAATAAAAATTCTAAATCATATCAAAGGTATATATAGATTTCAAAAAATAAAATTCTTTATTGTCTATTGTATGTTAATTTTATGACAAAAAATCGTAACAAAAATTATTCAGTTATTAACTATTAACCAGACAATAAACGAACCCATTTACGCACATTTGGTACGACATCGCTTTCATTACTAGAGATATCCAGCGCCTGTATATTATTTATTTTCAAACTTTTGGGTTTACTCGATTTCAACAAAAAATTTGTTATCAATATGAAAAGGATATATCACCATGCTATTTTGAAACCATATAAAAAAAAAATGGAAAAAAGAAAGTCTCGTGTACTAGTTTAAGTACACTAATATGCCAAAAGGTTTGTACGCTATATACGAGTTAAATTGAGATACTTTCTCGTAAACGCATGAAAGTTCATACACCGTAGGAAGCATGCATAAAAAGTCTATTAGATAATCCGACCCTGTTTATGATGAAGGCTATTCGCACCATAGACAGCTGGTGTTATCGCAATCAGATGGCGGCGTAGAGGCTCGTAGAACTAATGTGTCTCTGCGTAGAGCCAAGGTTGTAGGCACATATTTGATACGTAGGGAGTGAAAATTCAAAATGAGTGAAATTTTGTTTGGAGAAGTTTGGAAGTTATTTTAGGAAAATGTTTTTTGGTAACGGCACAAGGTCATGACTTTGATAAAGTGAATTTAATATAATTAAGTTTGTTCATGGCTAATTCTTAATGGAAAGTACCTTAATATTAAAAGAGGCACAATTTTACATGAAAACATGCTGTCATGATTTTTTTACTTCTAAAATTTTTAATTTTTATCGCATATTTTTGGCAAAATATCCATTTTTTTAAAAGTTGATTTTAACATATGTAAATATTCAAATAACTAAATTAATTACTAAGGAGTGAGTATTTAGCGTCATCAACTAAAATAAAAAATAATTTAAATCAAACCAAAATTTAAAAACAACTGTGGTAAGAAAATTACAAAAAATATTATCATTCTTCTACACCTCACTCAATACTTATATTTAATATCCATTATCACTTTTATAAATAATTTAATCAAGCATATCTACCCCAACTTGTCAATCGTTAAAAAATGATTCAAAACTTGAGCCAGATTAAACTTCAGACATTTTTCGTGCAATGAATATACGAGTACTTACAAAATTTTCTAATTTTTTAGATTTTAAATATTAAAGAACATAATTTAAATGCAAAATTAAAGTGCTATAATACAAAACCATTATATGTTAATTTAATTTTTAAAAAATATATAAGAATCTTTATTTGTTATGTAAAATAACTTTTAGTCTTTTAATTATTAACTAAATAAATTTATGATAAAACTTTCTATAAACACAACAAATTAAATGTAACATTTTTTTGTCTAATGAGTAAGACACTTTTGTAAAAATTATTTAGGGGTCGTCCATAAACCACGCAACGTTTTTTTTACATTTTTTTCTCCACCTCTTTAATGTAATATCATGTAGACCTTTAGCTTGACCTTCCCCTTGCTCTACTCAAAGGTTACGGAACTTTTCACATTAAATAGAAATAAAATTTACAATCACATACGTAACAATAAAAATTAATCCATCTTTCCCTTTGTAACGTCATGTTGACGTTGTTGGTCACTCTTCCCTCCCCCTCAAGAGCGTTGCGTAGTTTATGTGCGACCCCTTAGTTGTTGATATATAATAAATAGCCAGCCAAAATTGAGGCGTGTATTTCCAAAGTGAACTTATTCCACTTCAACAAATTTGTAGAAAATGCCAAAATACTGTTTACGATAGCGATATTACATACTTTTTTGTTATATCCATTTGTAGTGTAAGATATAATTTGCAATGTAGACAATAAAAACATATGTAATATCGACACCGTAAACAGTTTTTTGGCGTTGCTCATAAATTGTTTGAAGGGGAATAAGTTCATTTTGAAAATACACGCCTCAATTAGAAATTCTTTTAAATGTAATGTGTATTTGTATGTAAGTTCATGAATTTCTGGTAAACAATGAAACAAAAAAAAATATGTTTCAAGTTGCTTTTAATAATAATCTTTTCGTCGATTCTCAAATTGATATAGTTAATATTACACTGTTAAATTATTGAACATGTTTATTTTAAAAACCAATAATTTAACTACGTATAATATCACGAAATATTTTTTTAAATATAATCTTAGTTTTACTAATTACATAATTTTCAACTGACAACAAACGTTCTCACTATGTATCATTTGTAAATTTCTTCTTAATACCTACAATTTTAAGACAGGGTAATAATATTTTAGTGTTTTGACACCAGGAGTAATGTTTAATCTGTGAATATAAGAAAAAAATTAAATTAAAAGATAAAAAAGGGTAATATTATATCATGACAATCAAAACGTATACCTAAATACAATAGAAATATTTTAATGTAATTGATTTTCATCAAGAATAGGTGGTAAGTACAATTATTTATTGAATAATTAGTGATATATATTTTATAGTTTATGAAAATTACCCGTTATTGTTCACTATATTTGTAATCATTGAAAATAGTCATTTTCATTCACATGAATCAAGACTGATATTTCATTAAAATGACTTTTAATATCAATTTAGGTAGAAAATAATGCCCACCTAATCACAGAAATATTTTACTGCCAAGAAAACCTTCGCGGCATAATAAACATCTCAAAAATTCACCAATTTACCATCTAGGTTAATATAAAGAGTGGAAAAACAGAAAGAAAACCACCCGAAAATTATTAATGAAAAGGTTTGCAGGTAAGTAAACAATTCGGGCAGCACATTTTGAGCTATTGCAACGTTTTGTCGGATCGTTCCGTGAGCTGTTGCATTCTTTTCGCTTCACGCTCGCCTGCGCGCTTTCTGCCACTGGGGGTTTGATTTCCTTTGAGGCTTCTTCTTCCTCGGCTACTCGCCGCTTCCATCTTTATCTACCCACCCTTTATCTACTCACAAAGGAAAGCTGGAGAAGTAAACCTCCCAAACGATAGACCGAAGATTTTGTATAAAATAAAAGATTGGGCTTGTTTCCATTGAAACATAATTTATTCTTATAAGAAATTGTTGTAAAATATACAATTATCAATAGAAAAGTTAAGTTATTTACGATGAAAAAAATATTTAGAAATGTTGCGGTAATATGAAAATATGTTAATAATATCGTATATCCAGCCAAAATTTACATAATTAACGGTATACTAATTCCACTTTAGTTTATATTTGTGCATGGAAAGTTAACTACACTATGTTAGTTTTTGGCAAAATGAGTGGTATATCTTGCGATGCTCTTTCCAATGATATACTCAATTATATTGTAACCATACTAGAAATGAATATAATGAAAGGAATATTACAATATGTTATATATTATCCGAGGAAAGCAACACCAAAACTACTTTGAACAGATATAGTGAAAAAGTGCCATTTTTGACAGTGTATTTTCCCTCCCAGGTACAGTTATATTTTTATATTATAGCAAATACTTTAAAAAGTGATAACATTCATTTAATATTTTTATAAAAGTAGTAAAGTCATACTATATTCATCAAAGTGAACAAATAAATAAGGGCTTATTTGTTAATTTGTATGATTAACGTCAATTCTCAATATGTATAATATTATATAATATCCTCGGCGTCGGTTAATAGGGCAACATTTCTAAATGTGCATAATTATCAAATATCGTCAGTATTAATTCTTTTGTTAATGATACATTGACATGACGTAATAATATTATACATATATTATTTTGATATGAAATATATGAGAATTTTATAATGAAAACATGCGTTAAAGTTATCCTAAATTAATTTTTCAAGTAAGTATTGATGTAGAAAATCGTGACATCATTCAAATTTATAATAATTTCATATTTGTGTCATGTTTATAAAATATTTGAAGTAAATTATAAAACATTTTTAATTGAGCGACCATTAAAATATTTCCAATTATTTATCATACGAAATTTAATTTAAAAGTACCGTCAATAGTTAAATAATTACGAAAACTTTTCGTACTACGTGTATAATATCAATAACCCAGCCAAGATAAAATAAAACAAATTACCAATAAAAGTAAAGCCTTTGCATAGTATGCAAGATAACTTTTTTTTGAAAAGGTAGCCATCACGGGCGTGTGGTGATCGAATGCCCATGACATACGCGTCTCATGAAGGGCGGTTAAAAATTAATAAAATATAATCCAAAAAGTTATTCGATAAAAAATTGGAAAAACTACCCTACTATTTCAGAATATTAATAATTCAATAAAACATTATTTAAATATATTACAACCCAGTCTCAAAAAGCAAGATCAGCGTCTGGTATGCACGTGTTTTCGGTTTACATGTGAAACGAATTGTCATTTTTAGGTTTTATTTATTCGTCCGTTCAGTTTTACCAACTCGTAAAGGTCATGTGACAGACTCTCCGTATTCTATAGGGCAAACCTTTAACAATATATATTAAGTAATACTCTGAAATGTTGTAAATGTTTGATCGCCTTGGTGAACCCGCATCCCACTTTATGCGACTGCGGATTAGTAAGAGAATAAGCTATTTAATGAAACATAAAAAAAAATCTCTGTAAAAAAATAATTTAATATTTGAGGAATATTTAGAGAGCAATAAAAAAGAAAAAAATAACAAATTTAAAGGTATTGAAAATACAGCATCAAACAGCTTTAGTGCTGAGATTAATTGTATATGAACAGATTGTTTTTCAATTAGAGTGTTTTATAGATAAATCTAAATATGTAATATTTCTTATACTCAAAAATTCATAACTCTTTCTTTTAAATATATCAGCATGCCTTAAGGGTCGTCCATAAACTACGTAACATTTTTTCTTATATTTTTTCACCCTTCCCCCTCCGTGTAATATCAGATATATATTTAGTTTGACTTTCTTTTCCCTCCTTTTAAAGGTTATGTAACTTTCCACATTAAATAAGAATGAAATTTATAATCAACTGCTATCCACTTTTTGAGAGTGAAAATTGTTACGTTACAATCAAAAATAACTCACCTTCCCCCTTGTAACGCCGTATATAGGTTGATAGTTACTCTCTCCTCCCTCTTAATAACGTCACGTGGTTTATGGATACACCCTTAATAACGACGTAGTGGGTTTGAAAAATATATATTATTTTTTAATTTAAATGCTGAATATTCTTCAAGCTATGTTAAATAATAGCAAAAGTTGTACTTGTATTAATATTTTTATTTTATGAAATAGATTAACAAAGTATTTTATTAAAATAAAAATACATTTAATGTATTTGTTTTTACAAAAAATCTGTTTTTTTATTCCAAATAATTGAAATAAAAACTATTTTCGTCTTTTACATATCTTTCATCAAATTATCTGTTGAAAATATTGAAAAAAGAAGAGAAACAACAATATTATATATGAAAGTCAATTAAAACGTATTAATTTTATTTTTATAATTAGTTTTATCTCCTGTCAATCCTCCTTTGAATGTTGAATGAAATTGCTAATTAATTATATCACGATTATAATACAGTGTTTTATATTATTGTAGAAAATATACTTTAAAAACTTAAGAGAGGTGTCATTTGTTGACATGTATTTTGGTGAAATTGTTTATTGAAATATAATTGATAAAATTAAATAAAATTCAGTTTTGTCTCGATACAAGATAAAGAGCTTATCTATGTTATATTACTTCAATTCGTTGGACAAGCCCGTCGGCTTGAGAAACAATTGACGTGTTTTTCTTTCTGGAGAGGAAAATTCAATTTTCAAATTGGCCATCTGTCGAGCGCTTTTCATCAGGGGTATACAGAATATTATATCTTAAATCTTTTTATTTGGGTATATTACGATCAGATATAAAAAAATCCTTTACTTCCATTTTTGATTCAGAATAATTTTAGAGTAGAATTTCTTCATCCCAAAGAAACCTATTCAGTAAGAATGAATGAACGATGACAGACATTTTTTTACCTTTTCCTTATTTCTATGAAGGTCAAAATTGATTATTTAGAAAATATCTTCAGTATTTTTGGTCTTTTGAATGACTTCATTAAGCGACAATGTCCTAGCCATCGAAAATAAATGGTTCTGTGGAATACAAACAATTATTGATGAGAGTTACAGAGATCCGCTTACCGATATTTTTAGATATAGAAAAAATATAAGATATATAAAATTAATTAGTTACAAATCTTCTTGAAAAAAATCATAAAAATCAACTTTGAGAACTATATTTGTCTGCCAATATTTAAGAAAATAAATCATTACCAATTGTAATTTCATTCGGAATTAGAAATCATTGACTGGAAAAATAATTAGATGAATTTACTCGTAGTACGAATTAAGTAATTTTTATACATTTTTACATGAATCAATTTAGATACAATAATGAAATCAAAAAACAAAATTTTCGCTAATGTACGCCTATGCAGGCATTAATGTTTGATTGACGCGAATCATGGATAAATATATTACCACGATCCTTTCATATTATTTTAACAAATCTAGTTTAACTATACTTCTAGATATTATTTTTTGATTTGATTTTTGTTAATGCCTAAAATCGATTGTATTATTTTTGTACATGAATAATTTCACTGTACTCGAAAAGCAAACATTAATAATGTCATATTGTACAGAAAAAATACGTCTTTTCTTAAGCTATGTCACGGCTCTTAGCCTCTTGTTCCTACACCATGTCTTGCTTCCATGAGTCCCTGTTGCTTCCCAGTCTTCTTGCATTCTGGCATGTCATGCTGATGTCCCGCAACTCCGCTTTATATATCCTGTATATGGTTTTCAGCGGCTTCCCGGGACGCCAGGATACGTTTGGCTTGAAAAAGAGGCATGCCCGGTTGAGATATGATTCCAGACCAAGCCAAGTCCAATGCCTCATTTTCTCTTTGAATGTATGTATGTTCTGTTCTCTTATCATTTCATTTCGCTTATAGTCTTATCATCGCACTTCCAAATTCACCGCAAGCATCTCTTTTCGAAACTCAGTAAACAGTTATTTTAAGACCTCGTGAGATGCCATGCTTCTCTACCATAGAACAGCACCGTCAGTATGCAAGGTTTAAAAAGATGGTATTTGGTTTTAACTGGGTATAACTGTGAGTCCCAGATATTTCCCATGGGGTT
>JAPMAE010000808.1:0-12443 GCA_036584705.1 Rhyacophila sp. 25_7 | reverse complement strand
TCGATTGATCGTCATACTATAGGAACATACTCGTAGGTAGGTTCTATATTTTTTTCAGTCATAATACCTCCACATAAAGAACCTGAATAGCCTCTCAAACGATTTATTGTAACTGTTGCACAATTTGCGACGTAACGAGCATTGATTATTGACATTGAACGTGAATTGAAAAAGAATTCACGGAGTTTCCGACAATGGACGATCATGATGCGTCTTGAGGCAATACATCTTCGGCAGAGGTAGGTAAACTCTTGATTTTACCCTTTTTCAATTGTATTCTTGAAAATATTTTAAAAAGCTGAAATCATCTTCAGTATAATCTCGATAATTCATAGTGTTAAGGAAACTCAAGTTAATCACGAATTATATGGATTTAAAAAAAGGGGGATTATGAGTAATCGGGGGCAAAAAAACAATGTCGAGTTAAGGAGATTTATTAAAAAACATTTAAATAAAATTGCATATTAAAACGATGTAATGTTTAAGAAAAAAAGAAAAGAAAACTCAGTAATTTTAATAACCTCCACTACTCATTTTATAGTGTCGCTGGTTACTAAATTGAACTGACTGGCTAAAAAGCAAAAAAACAAAGGCATGAATTGTATCTAATGGGTTTAAGATGCAATATAAAAATGTAAATCGAATTCATAGAAGTTGTTGTATCGGAAAAGCAAGAAATGCGTCATTCTATAAGAATAAACGGGATTATTTACCCAGAAATTATGAATTATGAAACGTTTAAGTAACATTAGAAAAAAAAATCATTACAAATAAACAAAGGGACAAAAATTCATTGTTTTTTTACGAATTACTCCGATTTTCCCAAAGGACCGGCAGTTTGATATGAATTAACGGGATTAACGAATTATCAGTCTTATTCTTTATTATTATAATATTGACTAACTCGTATTTATAAAACACAGCTATATTCCACTTCAAAATTTCAAAAAGAAACTTTGTCTTTTTTTTGTGTTTTTGTGAGGATTGCATCTCGATAATGAACATATTTATTTTACTATGTAAAGTATTATAACACATTACCTCCCATTACATAAAAAATAATTGCAAATTTTTTGTATTACAACAAAATTCTATTTTTATTTTGATTTGATTATAATTCATAACCCATGAGTCCGTGAGTTACGGTTGCTCCATGTCGAAGCGAATATGAAAAATATACAACTCACTTATAAGAAAATCATTTGAAAGCAAAAAGTAGTGTATATCAACTATTTTTACACATTCTATGAATTATTTCATTGCAATAACTATTGATACCATTATTTATGGAATCAACATTGTAAATTATTTAATAAAAAGAAGAAAAATGTTTCTAGATCACAATTTTTTATTTAAGAATATTATGTATGGAAAAAATGTATTATATTATCACATGCGGTTAAAATTAGTAAGATAGATAATAATAGTTAATGTTTATAACAACTGCCATAAATGATTTCCAGCAACACAAGTTCACTGTCAAAACTTACTTTTTGTCAGTTTTTTGTAATATAACATCCATCACTGATCGATTTTGAAAAGTAATGTTGCTTTTCTAAAATCTCATTAACACCAGCACCGTAAAGCGAAATAATGAAGAATAATGGAGATTTTTGACAAACGTGCACCCAGCCAACCATAGTATTAAAAAATGTTTTCGATTCTTTAAAAAAACATTTCAAGCCCCGATACAATGGTATTTATTGTATGGAAAATCAATAAGCGATTGTTCCATTCAATGTTGAGTTGTGAATAAAATTATTGATAGGTGTTAAGTACTTAAGAGGAATGTGACGTATCCGCATCGCAAATCAGTTGTGTGTTGATTGGATTAGACAGCACTAGGATAAAAGGACGTTATAAAGAACATACTTATCTTTTTATTTATAGTTTTTTCACTTATATACTTATAACTTTTGCGATGTCATACTCGTACATATGAATATCGGCATAATATAAATTCAGACTATTCTCTATCGTTGATTCACTATTGCAGCTGTTTTATTTTACCGTGAGTAAAAAATGTAACGCACTCCGGTTGTATTATAAATTTCGTTGTCCGTATTTATTATGCTACCTATCAAAAATAACTGTTTTAACAGACTATGAAATATATGTACAGGCAAATGTAAATATATTCTGTTAGTTGATTTGTAACCGCGGGGCGAGAAGAAATGACTGGCTTATTTGTAATTTACAACAAAACATAAATGATACATAGTAATACGTTTTTTTGTCCAAGAGTGAGCCTAGTACTGATATTTGCTTTGTCACAATAATGTATATGAATCGTTAAAACACAAAGTATTGAATTAAAATAATTTTAAAATGACAATCAAGAACGCGTTGAAAAGTCAATTGTTAACCGAAAAATTGATGCTCATAGTTTTATGAAATTCGCAATACTGAACAATATTGGAAAAATAATAGAAAAGGGTTTGGCGAATTAACAGTGACTGTAACAGTGAAATATTATATAATAATTTATACTTAAATTTCTGGTTCAACTCAAAAAACTGATATCTAAAAAAACGTTGTGATCTTCCATTATACATCTGTCAACACTGGTTGGTAACTCTGTATAATATGATTTTGTTGTGTTGAACGAAACATCTTTTTTTTTTATATAGTTTTGATTTTGCTTCATCCGACTTTTCTTTTTTTTGTCTCTTAACCAAAATATATCGACTGCCAAAAATATAATGTCGAATAATTATGTATCTATCTCTTCTTAAAGTTGAGTAAAATAAATTCCGTAACTAAAGTGAAAATAATTTTTACCCCACTCTCGTATGTATTATAATAAATTTTACTGTACCCTAGAATTTTGACTACTGCTTGTTATAACTGATCTTATTAAATTTATTTACAGTCAATTGTTAGGAAAAAGCTTCATTATTGAAATAGTAATACGGTTTTTATACTATCAAAAAATGTTGAATACAAACAGCATGAGAACTAAAGATTAGAACAGTATAGTCATTAATATTTAATCTAATATAGCCTTTAATAGCTAATATTAACTATTTATTTGTTTCTGTTTAACTTTGTATCACATTGTATTTGTTGTGTATGTGTGTTCGAACGGGCACGAGGCAAAAAGTATATTTTCGTTGTGCAGTGTAAGCTATAATAGTAGCTGCAAATAATGACAGATTTACGGTAGAATTTTTCATATCTTGTACAATTACTTGGCGATTCAGATATTACAAGCTTAAAGAATATATAATAATTCAAATATATAAATTTAATGATTTAAATGTGGGTAGAAAAATAAATGGCTGATTAAGTACTTCTCATCACTCAGATGTTTATGTTGCCATTAAAATTGTATCTACGTTAAAGTGACTTTGTATGGGTACTTCACTCGAGTGTTATTTCTGAATTCATCCAGCTATTAAAACTTCATACGGAAACAAAATTGACTCATTTAAATATCTCTATCAGGCAGAGTTGCGCATTTAAAATTCCGTTTCATCATGTGATTTTAGTATTAGTTTTAAAACTTTATCTCTATCATTACTATAATAAGAATCGATTTGAAGAAATTAAAGAATGGTTCAAATGGAGGACAGATGTCATAGTAATTGCAAGAAAATAAAACTGACACATACTTATGTTATTCCACACATAAGGCATTCGTAAACAACTATACATAGGTATATTGTTTCATCTTGTCAGTTTAACAGTGAAGGTAAAAAAACATTAGTTTTAAATTATGAAAATTGAATATATTTAGTAGAATAAACAAACTTTTAACAGTATATAATTATATTATATATTCATATTATCTGAGAATTGTCATTTAACTCGAAGTATTTAAAATTAAAGTAATTGATGTTCAATATACCTCGATGATTCAGTGAACACATTTTCTGGTTGTGAGTTTGAGAATTATTTGATTCCACAGTTAATGGCCACAAAATTTTTCAAATGATTTTTTATTTATTGTATTTTTAGCCAAAATCTAAGCCGCAAATACACTTATAATCAATAAGTGACTATATTTGATACAAAAACAATCTGTACATCTTGAAAGTTCTTTATGCTCCATCGCTGAATTGGTATGAAAATAAATAAAATAATAGCAAACAATTTAAATCAAATCATGAGTAAATATTTGAATCGTAGGAATACTTACGTGAAACGATTTCGACTCCCAAAAAAACTCAAAGAGAGACTTAGTCACGAGTGACTTATGTTAGAAAAATAAAATAACCAAACTTCTCTGTAATCCGGGCACATCGCTCGAACGACATTTTTAATAGCCAATTTACTGAGTTGGGCCTCGGCATGGATATATTTGAGTGGGCCTCAAGTGACCGGGGCCTTTTAGCCCCACGCGGGGACACTTGCGAGCCTAACGGTGCGTGAATTTGTCCCCTAATCTAATGGATGGACAGACGAGGGCGGAATATTGCGGCAGCAATACCATTCCGCTCAGTGAATCATACGAGATATGTGTTTTCGTTTTTTTTTTAATTTAATTATGAAATGAATTTTATGAATACGATGTGACCTCTTTTATTTTGAAATGAAACAAATAATTTTCTTCAAAGACTTCAAAAGACTTGACCCATGCAATATGTAATCGTGATAATCATCATTTATTATTTTTGTTATAAACACATACATAATTGTTGGCCATAAAGGGATCGGAGGGCTTCGTGTAATCCATTTAAAATACGAATATATAACACTGGCTTGCAAACTCTTTGCGAAATCGAGAGAAAATATATTTTGAATCCTAAATAGTAGTTAGTATCTAATTACAACGTTTAGAAGTATGTATTATAAATCGAAAAAAATCGATGGCTATTTTTTTTCTTTTCCTTTAACAATATCCGTCCCGAAAACAGGGACATGGACCTCTACAATATGAAAATTGCTTTGATAAAGCATTTACGAGTTTATTATCAGTTGTTAACTTAACAAATTTGGTCCATATTCTGGTTTTAAATGCACATATAAAAACCTGTGCATTTTTTTCCAGTTAGGTACGGAATGAAAACCTGCGATTCTATACATATCGAATACATTTATTAAGAGTGCATAATAAAGGATACCTGTTAGATTTTTTTGTTTATAAAGTCTAACAATTTTTAAAAACACCAATTTTTGATAAATACATATATATATATAATGGTTCCAGATGGTATATATAAGAATTAATTAATAATGTTCTTGTTAACTTCATGATTCAGACGCTCACATTTTTTCTTTATCGTAAGTATGAATGGTATGATATATTACTTTGCATAATCATTCACTAAGCGAAACTTCAGCTTATAATAAACTATCACTGACTATAACGACGTGTGCTTCATATCTTTTATTCTGAGTAAAATTAAATATGTGATTAAAAATTCTATTTCCTACCACGATACACCAAAAGGCAATTTCTTTGAAATCAAGCAAACTCCAAACTACGTATTGGTAGCCCACCTGCGCGTAGACAATTTATGAAAAGAAGTAAGCTTTTTTATGAACAGGATTAAACTTTATATCCCATAATTGTTTTTATAAATGTATTAATGCAAAGACTACTTCAATAATAATAATTGTCATTACATATTTGAAATGTTTGTTGCATATAATGGTAATAATTCTGCATTCACTAAATAATATATTTTTGGATATACTCGTAAATATTACCTCAAAGTTTACGAGTTTATACACATAATATATGTATATACAAGGTGATACAAGTAAATATTGAATTAGTAATTTGTGATGACCATAATATGTAAAAAAATAAGAAATAAAAAAGGGTGTCCAAAAGTGTTTTTCAATATAGAAATACTATAATAAAATTAAAGATATATCGAATGAAGGAGGAAAAATTCTGAGAACCGCTTGGCACGTATTCTCCGTGATCGCTGCCATTTCTTTTTGGATATTTTCTTTAAATTGGTTCAGAGAGAGAGGATTATTACTGTACACTTTTGATTTAAAACATTGGTATTAAATCCAAGTTACGAGCAGGCCCGTTCATGTTACTTCGTCGGAATGTCAATTTTCCAAGGAAAAATTCGCGAACAACTGGTGAGGACATGTTAAACGTATGAGATGTTGCTCCATACTGCTGAGACCATGTATTTAACTTGAAACCAACAAAACCTTGCAATACTAGTGCCAAAAACTTGTTAATCGTTTTCATGTATTGCTCTGAATAAACAGTTACTGTGCGACTTCGTTGATCTTCGAAAAAATACGGGGCGATTATTCCTCGTGTCGACATTGCAGCCCAAATAAATAGTAACTGTCGACAAATGAAGCGGCCTCTTATGTTTATGTCTTGGAATCGTTCCACTCCAATCCGTATTGCGGATCGTCCGACTCCAATATTGGCTGTTTTTCTTATTCACATGGCCATCAAGAACGAAGTGTACCTCATCTGAGAACAAAACGTTGTCTAAATGTCTTTAAAAAAATTGCCTACTTCAAATTTCTATCTCCTATATGTAAGTATTTTTTTATTTTATATTATTCTGTACGTTATTGTATTTGGTATTTAATGTTTGATTTATTGCCCAAAATCACTTAAAAAACAACAAAAATACACGTGAAACAAATATGAATGGTACAACACGAAGGACGTAATAAAAAAAAAAATTAGTACACATGTTAACGTTATATAAAAATTAAAACAAATTGAAAATGCCTTAAAAATAAGTACATAGTTGTAAATTAATTTTGTTAGTTTGTAATAATATTCGTAATAAATCATGAGTTAATTGAGTTTAGAGATATGCACGTAACTTATGAGTTTAAATGCCATATATTTTTAAACAATCAATCAAACACAATATTTATAAATCAATTCCAACACACGGTGACGTATTATTGACTTTGAAGAATAAATAACTTAATCGATTCTTTTTGGATGGCTTTAGGAACCCCCTAATTCTACCAACTCATCTCATCACCGATGGGTTTATCTCACACTGCGATTCGCGAACAATATTAACGAGTGGCTCAATGGTCGACTTTCATACTGACAATAGAAAGACAATAAGACAAAGGCCCTCAGCTCAAACAGACAGAAGAACTGGCGAGGGCAGATCCCAAATTCTGACTATTCTTTCTCGATTTATTTCATTTGCGTGCTTTTGCAAGGGGGTGACAGTATTATTTTTGCGATATAAGGAGAGTTTATAAAATATATTTTCAAACTTTTTAAGAATTATTATTTTTTTGTTTGTGTCTAAACTATTTATTACGCGTTAAAAGTCTTACTACAGGAGATAAGTATCTATCTGCGATATTGTAGATAATACAGTAATGTTGGTAATATTATAAAAAAATGTTCATTTATTGTTGATTGATATTATTTGAAATATTTATAACAAATGAGTAGCTAATGGCCAACCAATTGAAAGCATAATGAAATAAAAACACACTTCTTATAAAAATTTCCACAAATATAAAAACATTTATTACAAAATTGAAAATAATTTATTTTCAATTGAATGTAATGTACAAAATTAGTCTTAAAATTAAAAAAATATATTTTTCGAAGTATGTATAAAACCGTGTTTTATTTTTTAATTTTAGTTTTTTTAATATACGAGTACTCGCCTTCCATCAAAGATTGACAATAAAGAAAATTAGGTTAATGACAGAACAGTAGTTTTATTGAGATATCCATTAATATTTTTTTATGATTATCATTATTAATAAAATTTTACAATGAGGTTTCACCATCTATCAACTCACTTCGCTCGCCAGTCCACGTCTCTCTACTTTACGGTGTTGAATTTTAAATGTTAAAAAGTAATAATTGTTTGTTATTTGGGTATTGAATTTATTAATCGTAAATAAAATAATATAAAAGAATTATTAAATAAATAATTCTGACTATAGACACAAGAACTTTCGAATATGTAACGAGACAATATAATAATATTTGTGTTTACTGTATGTATAAGCCAAAAAATATTTGCTTCGGTATCTTTATTAGTAGGCCAAAGTATGATTACTGTAATAAATTTGTAAGTATAATGAATATAAAGTACACATTACAATAAATATAATTATTCTTTACATTTTCCATCAAATATTTCTAAGTCACATATTATTAAACGATTTAAATGTACCAATTAGTGATTGCATTTATATAAAGTACCAATATTAGTATTTTTTATTTTTTGAGTGTGCCAATGTCTCCGGCCAACATTTCAAAATGATTCTTTTCTCTTTTTCTATTGTCGAAAGCAAGTACAATGCCAGCGGGAAACAGAGAATATCCTACAGACACAGATTCATTTAAATTTACATTTGTTCCTTTTGTTTCGTTGTTTTTCCCCATTTCATCAGAAACAATGCCTGACGAGAATGAAGCCATCTTAATTATTTCTGTTTTTTCATTTGTTTGTAAAAAAAATCTTTTTATAAATTAGGAAATATAGAAAGGATACACTTGTGAGGTTTTTTTAATGTTTTTTATCGATTAACTATTGTACTTTAATTATACATGTTGGACACAATGTCCAGAATTTACAAACAATCTCACAAATAGAAGCCTGTAAAAATTTACAGTGTGATAAATACTAAAAAATCAATGAAACAGGACTTTATCGTACATATTGCAACGTGTCGTTTCCGGTACAAAAAAGTACAAACTGGACATAGAAGCACATTCAAAAATTCTCACGTATGAGAAACTAAGTAAAAGTAAACAACGGTAATAGAATTAGAGAAAAGAAAAGAGTTTTTGATGCGTACATCCAACGTTAGTAAAATGGCGGTTAATTATAATTTTATATTCGTTTGAAAACAATCAATAAAATACATTTAATTATAGTTTTATTCCGATTAAACGACTTTTTTATGTAGTGATTGATGGTAAAATATCAGTATTTTACGATAGTTCACCACCGAATATTCAATTTTTATTTTTCGTAAAAAAAATATATATAATACTATGCTGTCCATGTATAGTCATAATTCAATGAAAAAGCTTTAAGCTGTTTGTTTGTAAAAGAATAAATCACTGATTGTATGAATCATTTCAACCTCTGTGTATATACTCGTATACTAGCATAGCTCATAAGAAATAGAAGTTTATCATGAAGGTGATTTACATTAAATGTATTCTGATTATTGTGTACAGTTTTTTTTATATTTACTGTATCTATATTATAATATTTAAAGAGTGAATAATATAGTATGGCCTGTGAGTTTTTTCAATTAACATTCCTCATTCCTAAGTGATGCTATTTGTAATTATGATATTGGGTTACGATCCATTCATGTTCATAACGAACTGTGCAATTTAAACATGTCTGACTCTGGTTTTAAACTTCAAGTCACTTATCTTTATATACTTAGCTGTATCTACTGTGATACTATTTTCCCATCTATTTTCGGATGGTTTAAAAATCATGTACTTAATAAGGTTTCTTCAAATACGGTTTTGAGAATTCTCAATTTATTGTAAACAATAATATGATCCAACCAACTGATTCTCACTGATCTCAAAATATTATTATTTCATAGTGAAACTTATTAAATATTTTGTTGTAGATGTACAAGTAAATTGCTTTTAGGTCAATTAACTAAAAACGGAATTATATACTTCTATGGAGACTTAAAGCAAATAAAACACACGATGACATAAAAGGTAGGACATTTTCTTATCGTTGTCGGATTTAGAAAAGGCCAAAAGGGACAATGGCGCCCATTGCTTGACCTCTATACCCTCTCAAAGAAGGGGAGGAGGGAGTACTTACCAGCGCAGCTTAGCTTTTCAATCGAGGATCAACTCGTAATGTTCTTTTATATTCTCAAAGGCGAGCAAATCTCTCGCCTTTTCACTTTCTTATATTATTTCCCTTTTTTAGCCTATGTGCAGTGGTCATTCGCCTATACTGGATATTAGAATATGATATCCATAAGAAATTACAGGAAAATTCTATTCAGTTGGTATATATATATCTATACTTAAATATAGCATAAAGTCAAGCTACGAGTTAAACCGTAAATGACAATGATTACATGTACTTTAGCATCTATGTCTATAGATGTATATAAAATAACTCTGCCCACACTTTATAGCAACAGTGACAAATAAATATGAAAGATGTGTTGAAAATTTTGAAAATAGAAAAAATAACACCATCTGTGCACGGAATGAATCTTGATCGTACGATGTTTTATAATATAATTATAGCATGCAAATGTGTATTAAAATAAAAATAAAACTTTTCATGGATGACAATGATTTTTTAACAAAAACTGCAAAATTAATACTCTATAAGTAGATTTATATAATCAAAATATGATTTCAATCTAGAGAAATATATTTTTAAAAATGAACAAAATTGTCTGCAGTAAAAACTAAAACAAAAATACGATCGTAGGTTGTTTATAATAAATCAAATAATATAATATTCCTAAAACAAATGAATGTTACTCTTCGTTGTTCATTAAACTTTATACTGTTACTGTTACAATTTTAAGTCTTTAAGTAGAGAAAGAAAAGTGAGTGAATGTAGCGAGTTAAAAGCGAAGTAACTAGGGTTGATATAATTATATTTTTATAGTTATCTACATAAACAAACACATAAATATACATATACATAGTATCAAATAATTATATCATAACTAGGTACATCTATTTGACATTTTTGTCTACGAATCGACAAACTACTGAGGTGACGTTGTACTGAATAAAAATTATGCATTAAATCATCAGCTAAAAAAACATTAAATATTGTAATTCTAAAAATATCATTAATTTAAGCAATAATTGTATTTAGTCTATGTTTGTGAAATATTGAAAGGAATGCATAATTATTTGTGATGTTGTAAAAAATGATAAAAAAAAAATAATAATCAAAAATTGTTAACTTATTTTTATTTTTATAGAGAATTTTATGTAACAGTGAGAAAAAAGTTTTATTTAAAAATATCGCATTCAACCATCACTGAGCGATGATTGTATCCCAACGATTGTATCAGCTTTTTTTGTCTGCCACTAGTATGTACTTCAACAAAAATCTATGAGTATAAGATGCAATATAAATACAAAGACATAAAAGTAAGGAGAAACATGCATCTTGCAATGGTTGTACGATACGATATTTTAAATGCTCCTTTATGCATATTATATAAACTATAAATAATCTCAAATTGTACTTGACTTTCACCTTTCGAGTATTAATTTGAGTATTAGTCTAGTACACGTTTATAGAATATTTTAATTGGAAATATATTTTTATATATATTTATGAAAAGGTGCATTTAGCATGAAAAAAAACCTGTAATTAAATGAATTTTGGACTACTTCCGTGTTACTAAAGAAGTAATCCATCCTAAAAGCATATATTAATTAGTATTATATAGTTAGTCACAACAATATCAAAAATATATTTATATAACTGTCACAAAATACATTGAGATAGACAGGAGTTGTTATAAGATAAAAGATTTACAAATGGTGGCAAGGTAAGATTAACGAAAGCTTTTTTTTATCTTATCTCTCATCAATTAAAAGTGAACCTAATATCTGGCAGGTAACTTTAAATCCTGTCGTGTTTTCTTGCTACTGTTTCTTAGTAGTGGGGTTATTTCAATAGCTATTCAAGTAGCTTAGTGTTTTATTTTTCTTTTCCGCTTTGTGTCCCATGTCCTTCTCTAAACGACAAAGGACATTCAGTTCATTTTCGTGGAGGTATGCGTAAAAAAAGAAAATACGAAGAGAGAGGCCAAGTTACGAGTATATCTGACGTAAACGATTTAAGTGCCAAAGTCGATGCAATTTTTAAAAATAAGAGTAATGTCATACGTTATAATTTATTTCTTAAAACTAAATTAAATATAAAGTCAATTTCAATACTTTCAAACATATTTTCGTTATTTGAAAACCTTCACGTCTTGAATGTACATTTATACAATATAAACATAGTTTTAAAACTTTATTGATAAGACAAAATTAACAATAATAACATAGTGAAGATGTTTGTTTGTGGTCGCGAAGAATTTTGTTATTTGTAGTACGGACATGAACCAATAAGCGAAAACTATTAAGAGGTTAAAAAATCACATTGTGAAGAATCTAAATGCTTAATATCGGAGGGCATAAGGCGATAAAAAAACATTAAACGGTGCTACACTATAGCAACCTACAACAGTGCTTTATATTTTATATTAAAACATATGTAATATTGGTAGCAAGTCAAGTGAAAATTATTTAAATTTAAACCTAACTTTATACACTTTCTATTTCAGATACTTGGTGTGAAGGTGCACCTAGACGATCAATAATATCATTAATAATATTGCACAAATTGCCAAATGCACACTATATTGATAGGATCAACTACACGTCGCAATATAATTGCACAACACGTGTCTATTACTGACCCCTCTGCAGTCAACATGTGGAATAGTGATGAAGCAAGTGGTGTGACCATTGCTTTAGTGATGGCTTTAAAGAA
>JAPMAE010000806.1:8978-23033 GCA_036584705.1 Rhyacophila sp. 25_7 | reverse complement strand
ATTTACAATGACTTTATTGTAAATATGTTTCATATTACTGTAGATATATATATGTATATATCGATCGTGCTTAGTAAAAGGAAGTAACCCTCACAGAACAAATTTTACAGGGAAGCACAGAAAACGTGTTTTAATGATTTTTAGTAAAAGACACATTAACACAAACTTGAAGTGCATGATGACCAATAAATCGATGTTTCATTTTTCTGATCTGATAATTAAGAGAGTTATAAAGAAAAATCATTTAAGTTGATGCTTAATTCATCTTTTTTTTTTTCAAAATCTAAAGCCGAATTTTGATAATAATTCGTCATTTTTGGCTTAATTCCTTTTGTCAGAACGTGTATTTAGTTGTGCACATTGTGATTCTAAAATAAAAGTACTTTTTAATAAAAAATTAGGGTTAAGTTCTTTTGTCTAAATAGGATCGATATGTAAGATGAGCCTTTTTGATAGCGATTTGCGAGTTCAAATCCTGTAGTTGGCAAAAGCTACGAGTACCATACTTTTTTATATGTATGAACTCAATCAGTTGAGTTAATAATTAACAACTGATACTCGTAATGATCGTGTGTTCATCTACATAAGTGGTTCCCAGCGGAGACGGTACCACCCACCGGTGGACGTTGTCGAGATTTAAGTTTTTGGTCCAAAGAAAATTGAGGCAACTGCCGCCCTCTGTGCAGTACTCTATGGGTTTATTGATTTTAAGAACGGGAGTCGGTGTTTTTTTTTTTTGAAAAGGGGGGTAGGCGAAAAAGTTTGGGAATCTATGATCTGCGTATTCCATTTCAGAGCGGATATGGTTAAAAATTACAGCTTAAACGATGTTGAAAAAACAATATTTTTGTATTGTTATATTACTTGTTATTTTTTGCGGACTTATTTTCAATATTGTGTACCTCTGTAATATAATTTGCTTAAATATTCAATAACGAGCGATGTGAAATTAAATCAATTTTTTATAATAATTATCAAACAACTTTCTATTTGTTGTCTTTTATGAATAGCAGAGTAATATTTTTAATTGTAAGAGCATTTCTTCTTTATCATATATTTTTAATAGACAAAAAATGTTTACATAACAATATTTTACAAACTATTAAGCTTAAAATATATCAAATATCTGATGCTCTGAATGACAAGTTGTTAAGGAATACAGCTTATATATATTGATTTGATTCAGAATTTGTAAGTTTTAAACAATTATGTATATAAATAAAGTATTATGATTTCTTTTAGATACGGCTATCGTAGTTTTATAACGTTGGATCTCTCTAGGCTTGTATATATTCTTAAGAATTTTAATGTAATCTGCTTTTTTTAAAACTTAAGTAAATGTCGTATTCAAAAGCTTTTGAATATTCATATTATCCACAGGATATAGAAGTATGTCAAATTATTCGATTCTGACAGTTATATAATATTATAGAAAAGAAGAACAGGCTGACTAATTAAAGTTTCCCGAAAGGTTATAATGGTTTATTTTTTTCAACATTTACTTTGTTTGAGGAGCATAGATTTAATAAGAAAATATTTTTCTCTTTCTGTATTTTTCATTTCAGTCAGAACGCATTAAAACTGCAAGTTTAACCTTCATGAACCTACGCCGCTTATGAGTTTTATCTTCTTATAAATCCACTAAATAAACCCTCAAAAAGGTATTTAACAGTTTTTCAAAACAATGAAATCGGATTAGATCAAAGAAATATACCTGATTGAGATTTTATTCAAATATCACTATCACGTGACCAAGACAGCTTGTCTTGGTCACGTGATAAACATCTCATTTTTCACTTTGTATATATCGACAGGCTGGATGATTTATTTCATAATAATTATTAAATATATTTGTAGACAACTATAGAAAAAATAGCGTCTTTAGAACAAGACTAGTCACTTGTTATTTTTGAACTTTTTTGTGTAACCAGTACTGGATAAATCCTTAAGCAAAGTAAGCACGTGCTTAAGGCATTGAGAGAAAAGGAGGCATTACAGAAATGTATCATTTAAGTTATTGAATTATTTAATTTTATATGTATTTTCTACATTTAATGAAAAATAAATAAGTTTTGTTTATGAAACATTATCTTTAGTGTCATCATGCTTATCCCGTACAATAAAATAGACTGTATTCGCAGATTGGAAGCTATACAAATTTTTAATAAGTCTAGATGCATTTGAAATAGAGCAAGTTACGGTTACTAGGTCATAAGAAGTTCTTAGTTTAGTTGCCAACTATCACTGGTGTTAATTATATGGTGCATTCATAACCTCATTCTTGCTTTCAAATTCTCAAAGGTTTTGAACTGAAATTGTGAGGGGGCACCAAATTTAGTCAGTGCTCAGGGCATCTAAGGGTCTTAATCCAAGCCCGTTTAATGCTACTTAAAGTATGCTTTATTGAAGCTCTATTCATGAAAAAAATACAGTTAGTTCTCCACGCTTTACGAATATTAACATTTTTGTGCTTAATACTGTTTTGAATAATTCTCCATGCTAATAGTAATTGTTCGAGTAATGAAACTTAGTACAGAAGCTATTCAAATGATAGGCAGCTGAGCTTTTTCTATTACACGCTTCAATGGTTTTATTGGCTACATTTATTTTCAAAAATAAAAATCATTTAAAAAAGATTAGCAAAATGATATCATGAATTATTTATCCGCACGATTATTGTAGAGTTGATTTAATTTAAAATTTCGGTGATTAGCACCACATCAATCAAACTATTATCCATCTACGCATTTACTATAATTATTTTAATGCATGTAATACAAAGTATGTCCATTTTTTTACGAAGCACTAAACGATTTTCTTGTCCATAAAATGTAATTGTATTTAAGAACTGGTGATTCTAAAAACCGTTCGGGTCAGAGATTTTTAGTACTCAATAATCATCAAGGGCAATTGGTGGTTGAAACTCGACTTGATGTCGAGAATGTCAAGTTGATAACATCAAGAAAAAATAACAAATAATAAACTATTGATTCAATAACAAGCAAGCCACTGTTATGTACGCTTTTAATATTTAATTTATTATTATAAGTGAAATTCAGTGATAACGAATATGCAGCAAGAAAAATTGTTATATTTATTGTATAATTGAACGTAACTTTCATATAAAAAAAAAACAAAATATTGTAGTAATCAAATATCATCAATCGTTTATATCTTTCATATATAATTCACTTTTATTTTATTTTTACCATATCCGCTCCGAAACGAAGCATATGGATCTCTACAATATGAAAACTGTTTTGACATTTTTTTACTAGTAATAGTTGTCAACTATTAGCTTAACCATTTCAGGTTCGTGTACTGGCTACAATACAAATGCATAAACATTTGAAAAATTTTGCAACCAGTACGGGTCGTGAACCTTTTTTTTTTTTAAATAATTTTAATCTTATTTTAGAAAAATGACAATATTCAAACTAGTTCAATTTAAAAATATAGCAAATTTTTTTTTAAGCTTCCATATTAAAACATTTAGTAAAAGGTTTTTCTAAATAAATGTTGCTATAATACTTATGCTTGCATTATTTCTAATATTGTGTTCTATAATATATTTTGCTTTAAAAGTGGTGTGCATATATGCTAGCAATATAATGCTAAAAATAAAATGTTTGATCGGATATATGTATATAGTACCACTATTGGAAAAAAATCAAACGATATTTCAATACCCGAACAATAAATAATTAAATTTTGAAGTAAAGATTTAAAAAAATGCAGTATAGGGTCGTCCATAAGCCATATAATGCTCTTGAGGAGGAGGGAAGAATGACTAATAACGTCTACATGACATTGCAAGGGGGAGGGTGGGTTAATTTTTATTGATACGTAACACTTTTCCCACTAACACAATAGATAGAAGTTGATGGTATATTGCATTCCTATTTCATGTGGAAATTTACGTAAACTTTGAGAGGAGGGAAGTAGGAGATCAAGTTGAATGTCTAAAGGTGTTACATAGAGAAGAGGGGAAGTGAAAATGTTACGTGTGGTTTACGGATGACCTCTATGTAAATACATTGATGGATTGTTAAGCCAAGATTTATTTAAAATATCAAACGTTTTCCTGAATCACACTAGTAGTCATCTATAGATATCATATTAAATAAGAAAACTTTTGACTTTTTCTCTATTGAATTATAAATATAGTTTACTGAAAAAATATTGTGTAATTAATTGTTTTTTATGTGTAATTATTAAGTTAATTATATTTTCTTATTAAATAACGGAAAAAATTACTTTCATTACAAAAAACTGTTAAACTTTCAACGTTTTCTTTACATAACTCGTGTAGCAAATTGTTTAATTAAATTCTAATAACTTTGACTAAACCAAATTAAATAGATTAAATGTCAACGCTTCTACCGTGACTTGTACATTTCAGTATCTGTTTTATATTATAATTTGTCTACCTTTCTCCATAAATATATAATTTAAGCTTTGTTCATTTATGTTAAAATAAAAATGTGGTATAAAATAATTATGTTTTACACTTAAGTTTTTATTTAATTATTATTGAACTTCTCAAACTTTTAACACTAAAAACTAAATGAGCATAGACAATAGACGTGATTGAATACCCGTCGATTCAGTCTAATAATATTTGCTTCTACGTTTACAAATGCCACCGACATGGTAAATTTCTTGTTTACAAATTTCAATTAGGCATACAGAGCATTGGTAAAGAAAGTTCTCTGACTAATAAATTCATTAATATTTTACCACACAAAAGTTGCCGGTACATTGATTAATGGTATTTGTTTGAAGTATATTTGATATATGTATGAATTATTACGTACATAATATAACAGCGTTTTGTTCACATGTTAATTAGTTTTGATTAAAAAAACAAACATTCTACATCTTCTAAATAGATATTTATTAATATTTTAACTGCGAGCGTTTTTATGGGATGTGTTATTGTAACATTTTTTTCCAAAACATCATTGATTGGTTGTTAACATAACAAGCTTTTTGTAAACAATTTACTTCTAAGAGGTCTTCCATGAACCACGTAACGTTTTTTTAAATACATTTTACCCCTTTCTCTTCTTTCTATGTAACACCATATAAATACATTAAATAAGAATGAAATTTACAATCAACTTTCTCCATATTCTAATAGAGAAAAGTATTACGTACCAATAAAAATTAACCCACCCTCACTCTTGTAAGACCATGTAAATATTGGTGGTTACCCCTTCTCTCAAGAGTGTTACGTAGTTTATGGACGAACCCTAATCAGATGTACAAAATGAATATTCTTATCTTATTTAATCAAAATTTTTTTTGTCGGACATATCGTCATAACAAAGCAAACTGCGAATTTTCAAGCAAAAATAGAATTGCTACAAAAATATTTATTTTTTATGTATATTGAA
Organism: Rhyacophila sp. 25_7; assembly: GCA_036584705.1. Lineage (NCBI taxonomy): Eukaryota > Metazoa > Arthropoda > Insecta > Trichoptera > Rhyacophilidae > Rhyacophila > Rhyacophila sp. 25_7. The sequence goes on along the minus strand of JAPMAE010000806.1, from coordinate 17,634 downwards.
TGTTCCTTTATCATGATTTTGTTTTTAATGATCATATTATAGTCATATCTCTGCGTTTTTCTACTTAAAATTATCCAAAATATTCAAATCAGTCTCAAACATTATTACCGAAAATTAGCAGATGTCCCGTTTTGAAGAAAATAATAAATGGTCACGTTAGTTATGGACAGTTTGAATGAAAAATAAAACTATCAGGAAACAATTTTTTTGGTAGATTTAATTGTTAATTACATATAATACGTTTACAAATAATCTCATTACAAATTTTAAAAAAATGCTGTAATAAATTCATGTAAATAACATTCACTGAAATTAATTCAAACCATCATGAACCTAAAAAAGAAAAAAACTAATTAAATAAAACATTAAGCCTCATTCATTCCAGTAAAATTAGCTCTATTATAAACTTAAATGATAAATTTATAAACCACGTAAAAGTTTTACCGATTAAATTGCATAAAAAATGCTAAGTAATAATCCACAACTTATTATTACAATATTAATAAAGCTCAGTCAAACAGAGCAACTTTGTCTTATATGTCGAGTTTGTTGAGATATTGATTGCAATGGATTTAGCTAAATCATATTGTACTCTTATATTTAGAGTGTTCGGATTTGTTACGTATGTCTTAAATATATATAATTTGTACCTTCTTGCCACCTTCTAAAATTTCTATCGATAAATCATTATAATAATGCCTACTGGATATGCTCGTAATAACAACGTGCTGTCTGACTAGAATTAGAGCGGTGAGCATTGATCTTCGGATAAAGAAAAAGTAATTGGGAGAAACGTCATATTTTATTTATTTACAATTTGTTAATGTTTTTATATTAAAGTCGAAAAACTTACACGTAATATCTAATACGGAGTAAAAAATAATTAATCAAAGAGTATTAGAAAATAAAATGTTGCGGGAACTACCGCCTTTGCTTAGGCGTAGGCTGTATGATAAAAATAGACTCTTTTCAATTTAATTTGATGTCTTTTTTTTTCAAAATACATTCATATATTTACAAATATTTTTTACAATATTTTCAATTCAGTGGACAGGTAAATTTGATGGTACATTATATTCCCGATAATTCATAGTACCAAGGGACCTTAGGTTAATTACGAATTATATAGATATTCAACAATGTAGAATTTTTAATAATTGGAGGCAAAGAATAGAAAATTTCAAATTGACAAGATTTATTTACAAATTAATTACCAGGAGCAAATTAACTTGAATAACATAAAATAGCATATTCAAATTTTTCTAGCAAATAAGGTTTGAGTTGTGCGAGTTAACGCGTATCTGGCATTTTATTGATTGAATATACTAGTTTTTAGAATATCAATTTTGAGTATTCAAGTTGGAAATTCATAATATATGAGTAATATGAATAGTGAAAAAACAATGTGATATTTTTAAGGAAAATATTATTCTGCAATTTTCTTACGTTACAGTAAAAATGTTTATTAAATATAAGATGATATGTTGAGTATGTAAGCGGTAAAAGATGGTTGTTTTACAAGTGTTTACTCTTAAATATGTAAAGATATTTATTTTATTTTTCTTCATATCCTCCCACTTTATATTGCCATATTTTAAACAGATGGCTAATAATCAATCATTTATAAATGTATGTTTATAAAATAAACTTAGTACTGTGCAACGTAAATATAATACACTGTCTCAACTAGTATGACGATATAGCAAACAGCGGTAGGTGGGATTTTTTTTTCCGAAAATTAGATGTATGATAATCATATATGGAAACATGTATACATATATACATTTTAATGTTTATAACATATTTTGTGAATGAAAAAAAAACAGAAGATAGTGTTAAACATACAATTATTTCAAACTATTTAAGCCGAGGTAGACCGTTAACTATTATATTAAAAATAAATATAATTATTTTTGATTCCTGAAAAAATTTTAATCTTTATAATACAGATGATAACAAAACGTACTGTGCAGTCTTTTATCACATCCAGAATGAATAAAAGATATTGGTAGGAGGTATTTTGGTTACGTGCTAAGAATGTCTGAAGGCATCTCAACTAAGAATGTCTTTTTTCACGCCAACTGGATACCGTAATCCCGGAAGGCCATTGAATATCGTCTACACAATGTATTTGGTGAAATTGTGAGATGAAAGCATGATATGGAAAAATATAAACAGACTGATCAGTGACAGAGCTCATGGAGGCAACATATAGTGTTCATATGGTCTGGTTAAGAAGCGTAATACGGGATGTGCAAGAAGAAAGAAAATATTTCCAATTCATATTACTGATACAATTGTTAATTTAAGCAAATGTTTAAAAATAAACACATTTTCATGTTGAGATTTGAACAATACATAAACGTATATCATATAAAAAATGTGCAAACTCCTTAAAACATTTCCAGTTAGTTCTTTTAATTAACTGAATTTTTGAAGTGCTATTTTTAAGTTCGTAAAACACGTTATATTATATTTTTCATGCAAAAACCTTGTTTATATCAAGTAAGAATATAATTTATAGTTCTATAATATTTCTACTTGTATTGTTTGAATTCTCATACTATCTATCATATGTCACAGCAATACTTCCAAACTATACGTAAAATTACTTATTTTTAATGTTTCTTTCCACAATAAATGCAGCAATTAATACTTAATAATTAACAGCTATAAAAGGTTCTACAAAAAGTCCGAAAAACGCGACCACTTTTAAAAAAAAAAATGATTACGACGATTATGTATGAAGGCTATTCGTATATCCGCTCAACACAGGTATGCGCTCAAAGTGAAAGGCCCTTTCGTTATTATATGTTTCTTTCATTTATATAACTGATAAGAGGCGTATAATATAGTTTAGTGCGTAAAAATATACTTTACGACTGAAATTATTATTCAATTACAAATTAATGTCATCGCTAATTTCATGGGGACGGGCATCCATCTGATGACAATCCTCTCTATACGGAAGTTATATGCAAAATAACGGTATACTAATGAACTAATCGCATGTACGAATATCTATTAAGCGCTGGGCAGTTTTAATATAGACGCTCACTTCAAATATTGTTTTAAATGATATATATTATGACAAATCAATGGGAGGTACTAGAATGTATTATATAAATATACGCAATGTTTGGTAAATTAGTGCTTGCTTACAAAAATAAATTTTCATTATGTTTCATCGTAAAAACGTACATTTTTTTTTATACATTATATACATATTACGTCATTATTTTTTATTTATTTTTATGTATTGTAGTGAAGTAACTATTCATTTATCTGTGCTCGTCGGTTTATGTATGCATCATCTCGTCCAGATGCAATTTTAATTTGTTTGGTAGTAGTGATTCAACCACCCACTTATTAGGAGCTATTTTTTGTCATTCTGTCATATAAATACAAGAATAACTAAAATAAGATGTCTAATAATTCGTCCAAGAGAACCGTCATTTTCATTAGTATTATTACATTCAATGATATATTTTTACATGACTGTATTTTACAACTATTTTGGATTCGTAAAACGATTGCAGTGGTATATAGATTTTTAAAGGAAATTTTCAGTTCTTATAATACTGATGAAATATTTCGGCAATATAATATATAAGTTTTTTGTCTGCCACCTTACCATCCTGAATTAAAACCGATTGAAAATTGATGGGAATTTTGAAAAAATCTATTTTTTCATATAACGTAAGATACACTGCGACAGGAATAATGAAAGTGATAAACGAATGATTCAATCAAATTGAAGGAAAAATGTGGCCTAGTACTTGTTGACATATCAAAGAAATTGAAGAAAAATATTACCGATATACCGAAACTGAGACAAAATTCACTATTGATTTGTTCATTTATCTAGTTATTATTTAGAATGAAAACATGTCAATATATATACGCAATGAAAGATTTTTTTTTTTATTTCAATACCAAAATTTAAAAAAAAATCATAAAGATTATTTATAATTAGTTTTGTGCTTGTCTGTACTTCTCAACAGGTACATACTGTGTCCGTATAAACTTAATGTACACAAAGGGTTGTGCGAATATAAATAAATAATACTTTAATAATCTATCGACTATGATTATAACCCTTACCGGTCCAGTATTAAATATCTAAAGACCTGTTTTTCGTTTAGAATTTTATTTCGTTCATTAGTTACGCATATTTTTATTAGTACAATATGCTTAATAGATAAAGCCTAGAGATTGACCATCTGATTGACTGAAAATATATTTAGTACTTTCTTTTTCAATTCTTCTATCGACATTATTTATATAAATAAAGCTTCATTCAGTCGTTATAAGTGATCATATGTTTTTAATTGTTGATTAAAATAGAGAATAATAAAAAAAGGCTAATAAAGTTAATAACTCAAATTTACACCTAGATTCTGTCCAAAATAAGATACTTGTTTAATTCAAACTCTTTCATAATTACTGTGGAAAATTTGGCTGTTATTTATTTAGGTTGTTAAAAATATTTTATTGAACTATGTAATCTACTTAACATTTTACATTTTTATGATAAATTATCTGATTTCCTATATCGATTCATTTAAAATAAACATAATATAATGTAATATTCAGGTAAGTAGATAGTTTCATAATTTAAAAAAAGCAAATCAAAGTTTGGTAGACGCTTGATTTCCTGATCGCTTTTCCGAGAGATCCAGTTTGCATTTAGTATTTCTCTCTCACGTGTGATATCAGAAGAAAACTCAATATCGAGATAGCTGTTGAGTATTTGGCTATTGTCTAAAGAAGCGTATAGTGCTGATGAAATGACAAGTAAGTATATAATATTCTATAATATGAGCATTCAAATTAAAATACGGTCTAGAAGGAGCCACACACCGTCAGTATTTAAAAACTTATAAGTCAGGTATCAATCATGATATTTGCTTAAAATATAAAAGCTATGTAATAAGCGTGGTAGAATAAATATAATAACCTACAGTAAAAAAGTGAACAGCGCATTCTTGTCTCGTCAGATTAAGAGTCTTTTCCTAGTAAAAATTTCGCATGTATTTTAATGTCTACTAAAAATAGTAAATAAAATCAACGGGTAAAACAATGTCTTCTTCTTTAAAAAATACATTATAAAACTTATTTGTTTTGTGATTAAATCGAAAATACAATATAAATATCGGTGTCTGGGAGAGAAACTACACTATGTCAAAAATGGTTCTTTTTCACTATAGCTATTCAAAAACGTTTCGGTATTGCTTCTCTCGGATAATATTCCTTTCGTTATATTCTTTTCCAGTAAGAATACAACATAATTGAGTATATTACTGGAAAGAGCGTCGCAAGATACTACACTATGTTAGCTTACTATCCAGATACAGATTTATGAATATATATTATATGAAATTATACGAAAACTAATATTACATTTTAAATTATTCATGTATCAAAAACGAGTTTTAAAAAATATATTTTATACATAACTGAAGAAAGAAAGCTTAAACAGGGAAGTGCCTAATATTTTTATTAAGTACTTAGTTTTATAAATACTTTCATATTTTCCAACACAAAAAATAGTTTTTTATCATCAAAAATTTTGTTTCTTAAACAATTACGTAACTTGTCACCACCCGCCACCTTTCAGGCCAATACTATGGTATTAAAATAATATGAATACACTAGAGTGTGCAAAAAATTCTACTATCATCATTTAACCTTTTCTGTGCCAGACATAATGTCGTAACCCGAAAAGATATGAATTTTTAAGCAAAAATTGAAACTTCATACTTCTTTTAATAGTTGAACGTTTCTTTTTCATGACTGTTTTTAATAATCATATAGTCATATCTCTGCGTTTTTATATTTAAAAATAGCCAACATATTAAAATTTGTTTAGCAAATTATGTTTTATGTTGTGAACTTGCTTCTAGCACCTAATTGGTTAATAAGTTACTTAATAGGTAGAGTTGATCGTAATAGACCCTCTCGCTCACCGTATGACGCCACATTTTTTTTTTAAAGCTAAAATTTCGTGGACATTCATGACCGGTATAGATACTGAAGTACGTACAACAGTGATTAAAACCACGTATTAGATACGGTCTCTACATTCATGATCACGTTTCGTGGACACTTCCGAAATTGTTTATATGTTCCTTACATCAAAAAGTGACATCATGTTAATATTTAGAATGTTGATTAAATAAGTTACTTAATAGCCATTCAAGATTACTTTGATTTCTACTATCTAATAACAAAATATTTCATGCTTGTTCACACTACCATGCAACACTTCCGTAGCGTAATTTTTTATTGATGTGATATGCCGTATTCACGTTTTTATGCTCAGAAGTGCGATTTTATTTTTATTACATGTGTAATTTACTTTTCTTTTTCTAACAATACTGATAATCATGATGTTTAATAGACATTACAATCAAGTACACAGCGTAATCACTGACAATAGTGATTTATTTTTATGAGAGTTTTATGTAGCATTTTTTTAATATACGTAACGAAAGTACTCGGTTTATGGTATCATGAAAGATTTTTCGTAATAAATTATTATTCCAGACTTAAAATCACAGTTAAAATGGATTAATTTTAAGCTTATATGAATTTAGTGTTTTCATTTTTTTATTTTAGGTACAAGTAAATGAAAAAATTACATTTCACTACTAAACTATAACAAATTCAAAATAACGCGAGTGCTTTAAGCTGGCATATCAAAGCTTTCGTAAAAGAAGACTATATTTAATAACAATATATTAAAATACAGTTTTACATGTCTTTTCCTGCAAAATATGTTTAAAAAAATAAAAACTGGTTTTATTTATGAAGACATTTTCGATCAGTTGAAAATGATAAGAAAGGTTAGATTTACATGAATTATATATATATAAAACAAGGTTGTTTTTTTAATATAATAGATTTTCATGAAGGATTAATAGTAAATCTCTAATAAAATTTTATTTAAAAAAAAAATAACCTCACTTTCTTAATCCATTATTCAAGACCTGTAATGCAATGAAAAAGAAAATGTTGTCATTTATATAGACTTGAAGCTAACTGAATAAAAATGATATCATCAGTTTTCTACTGCATTTCATATTTTTAATTAAAATTTTATTTTTATTTATATGAGACTTTCACGGTGTTTAAGGTGTTTTGCAATTAGTTGTCAACTGTTTATGCTCATGCCATAGCTACAAATATGTAATACTTAAATAAAAATTTAATCTACTGAAGTTTATATAGGATATATATAAACGTGTTGACTGGGTACAAGTAAATGAACTATAAATTTACATTTAATCATATAAAATATTAAATTTAATGAAACTAGTACTTATATTTAATATATTTATCACAATAAACTATTTATTACTTCTGCATTATATTATGAAAATACTTCGAATAGAATAAAATATTTTGACGATAATTCAAATTTTAACTATAGTCTAAAATAAATAAAAAATATATTTATGGTGGCACAAATGTATCCTTATACGATTATAAAGAACGATATAAACGTACCTTTTTTGGCAGCATGGCTAATCTCTTATCTGGTCAACACTGTGAAAAATCAACCACTCCGAAAATAGTAAGCTATTTTTTTTTTAATATTTGCAAGAACAAATTAAAACCACTATTTAATACTGTATGTTGTATACTGCAATAAAACTGGCCATGCTTCAATATAATGCTACACAGAAAAGTGGTTTTAAATTGTAACAACTTAATTCAGGAAAGAAAGCTTTCTTGAGCTCGTTTTGTATTTTTTTATTGTCTTGTGCGTTGGCTATGAGAAACACGCGTTGGCCAGCGGTCAGCGATTGAATGGTCGAGCAAGGGGGAAGTCGCTATTATTAAGTACAAGCTTCGCAGTCAGGCGTTGGCAATAGTAAGCGTGGCCACTTTTTGTTGGGGAAGGTGAGTCGTACATCTTTACTATCTATTCAGAGCAATGATAGAACTTAAGTGGTGGAAATTACTGCATAGATTTCTGAGCGACGTTACGAAACGATAGCAAAACAGCTGTTATTTTTTTATTTTCTAATATATTACGACTGTTATGCAATCATTAAAGTCAAACCTAAACTATAAAAATGTCAAAAACTATCTGCATTCTAATAAAAGTAAAATGATAATGAATCATAAAAGAATGCTTCATTATGCGTAGGATTTAAAAAAAATATTCAATAAAATATATAATTATATTTAAATATTCCATTAATGAGAATACAGTGAGTGCAGACTCGTATCGTTTGTGATAATATACTCTTTACATATTCCTTATTTGATGAAGATATTGATTGTTTATTTAACAACTATTTATACTATTTAATTATTTGTAAATAAATATTTCTCATAAAATAGTGGGAATGTTTATTAAAAATATTGTTTTTATTCATAATATTATAGCAATATATTTGTGTTTTCATATTTAAAATCATCAAAAATATTCAAATTTGTCTAGCAAACTACGATTTAAGTTGCGCGAGTTAATAAATATACTTTTAGCATTGAATTGGTTCAATTCGTTTCTGGTAATATTATTTTATATTGTTATATGTATTTCTAGCCATAATATGAATTGAAACGATTAAGCTAATAATAAACAACTGCTAAAAAATGTTTAAATCAATAATCTTAGTTTATATATATACATATATATATA
>JAPMAE010000805.1:3973-19747 GCA_036584705.1 Rhyacophila sp. 25_7 | reverse complement strand
AAGATACAAGTACATACATATATATGATTTATTTTAAAATCTTCGACCAATATCGTGAATTGGTTCCATCACGACATGTTATATTTACCATCCACTTACCAAATCCTATATAGCTCCTGAAGTCATTTATAACTAGATTGAACAATACTGTATTCGTCATCAAACGTTATTCTTATAATCGTAAAAGTATTATAATAAAACGCTTTTCATTTTGTTCATAAAATATTTAATGTCCAAAAAATTCATATTTTATATACATAATACAACATATAACATAAAAGATGTTTAGATGGTATTATCTATTTTATATATTTATGTAAATATACTTTTCAAAATAATTTATTTTTATAATTAAAGCATTTAAACATTCAATGATTATTTTTTATTTAATTTGTTATTGTCGAAAATTCTCTACACCGCATTGAATTATATACTATGTTCTACGCCAATATTGAATAAGTTTTAAAAACTATTAAAATTTATTCCAAATTTATATTTGAAAATTTGACATTTTATTGTTTTTCTTTTGTTTTATAACATTTATGTTATATTGTTGATGAAATAATAATACTAGACAAAGAATTGCACCAAATTAGCCAACTATAATGAAGAAATCTCTACTCTATGCATAATCTACAGCAGCGATTCCCAAACTTTTTGTATACCAGCCATATATATGCATGTGTTCGCATTCTACTAAGATTTTTATCACCTTTACTGATCTGCATGCAAATTAAAATACATGAATAATCTATGTATGCTAATTTTTGCTAAAATTTTTCAAAGCATTATTTATTTTTAACAGTCCAGCATTCTGTATTCATAGCTTGGTGATGGATCGCAACCCAACATTTGAGAAATACTGCCCTAGAGGATTTATGTTTTTATAAAAATGTCATGTTAGTAATAGTGGAGTGTTTCAATAGGAAAATATTAATGTGATTTAAAAAACATTATATTATACCCTTTTCACTATGGTTATTTTCATGTCACATTGTTTTTATTATATTTCGACTCTGAAAAAACATTCCCAATCACTTACATAATAACAGATAAAAGAGATTTTTTATATATTTTTTTTAAAAGTATTACAAAAATAATTCACTTGGAGTTTTTTTTTATAATTATATTTATTAAAATATGGCATCGGTGGAAACAAAGTATATGCTAACATAAATCTTAATATAAAAAAGTTATCACAACGTCAATCACCCTAGAGATATTTCATATTCATAATATATGAATAATCAAATTATTACACATTCTAAAGTTTTCATCCATCGAGAAAAACTAAGAGATTCATAGTCAAAGTCAACATTCTATTTCAGATGTATTCTTCTTATTCATTCAATGCTAAAAAAACATATTTTGCCCTTATATATATATGTTAGTTTTTCTATAAAAATTCCTCAAAGTATCATAACACTAATTTTTGTGTGTATACAAAATTACAATATTTGATTTCTTAATATTTTTTTGGTCAACAAAAATATTAATCTGTTCGTGCCAAAAGGCTTATCTGTTAGTACAAAATTGATACGCTAACGTATCTTCAGCAGTCAACAGGTTAAATGAATCTATATAACGTTGGAATAGACGAAACGACATATAAATAAGCATTACAATACATTTTTCTTAATTATTGAATCGTATGTTACTTGTTACATTCACAATTCAACACTGTAAATAAAAAAATTAACACAAATTATTGGCTTCCTTAGAGAATGTAAAATATTCCAAATGTTACACTAAGATACTTATATCAAACAAAGATTTATAAAAGAATATTTGAGCTTATATTAAATCCAAATATAATTATATTTCTTTTATATCAGTAATAAAAACACAAATTTGTGGTACAGTATCGATATAGAAAAGACAAACATACTCTTGTAATTTGGAAAGAACAATTAATTGTCATTAAAATTTTATATACTTTTGAACAATAAATTATCAGTACATTTAATAGTAATTTGTTATCGATTTTGAGTATTTTCATCAAATATATATATTTAAGTAATTAATTTTAAGTAAGTAATTTACTGGGTCAATTCGATTCCATCTTAACAAGGTTAAAACTTATATAGATATTGGTAATAGACGATATTATGTGCGTTAAGAAAAATGTAAATACAAACATGAACAATTCGAATGAACGCACATTTGAAAAAAATACAAATTGATATAAATAATATTAACACACTTACACGTTTAGGCAAATAAGTATATCTCAACATTGCTGAATTGTTAATAAATAGATTGACACGATACTTAAAAAAGATTTGTTTAAACTGGTACTGTCAGAACACAAAACCGTAATAAATGCAGGCATATTTTGAGAATCAGACAGGCGCCGGAATAGGGGCCGGAGCAGTTGGATACTGCGCAACGCCAAAAGAGGCGATGAACACGTTTACAACAGTGATGAGAAAGATTCCTACCACAGTGAAATTGTTAATTTTATCCGCTTTGCATATGTCATCGCGATCCTTTACATCGTAAGTACTATTAACAATCAGTCCAACGCCGACGGCAATCTGCAAAACAACAGACGTACAATAAGTGACTCGTTCAACTCGGAATTAACAACATCAAGCGGAAGGAAATCTGACCACCATTGTTGGAATCTTTTAGCTTTTGTTAGCCATCGGGTATTGTATTTTTAGGGACCACTCTGTCATTATATTGTCAAAGTGTACAAAAGTGAATATGGAAATTCTGTTGCAGGTAAATAAGTATTTGAAAAATACTTAGCACCAACAGTTGAACATCAAAATTAGTTTTATTAAAAATTCTCATAAATAAAATAGTACATATCTTTTTGTATACGATTTTTGGAAAGTAATAAATAACACCTCCATATTTAATATGTGTCTATGTTAAAAATTAGTATTTGCAGATAAATAAAGCATAGTTTATAATTATTGCATTTATTACCACGTATTTTTTTAAAACAATATTTATTAATGCTAATTTGAACACGTTGCTTCTGACTGAAATCAGCATAACTTGCCTGCCAGTTTACTCTTGATAAAATGCAAAGTTCTTTTAAAAGTAACTTGTAAATGTTTAATAATAAATGCCATCATAACATTTGGCAATGGACAAGGTTGGACAATAATGCACAATGCGGACGTCATTCACCGCTGCCCAAAGGACACTAATCAAACAGAGCCGTGTTCACCAGAGGCAACGTGTTAATAGATATCTTTGTAGTACATTATTTTGTGTTTAGCTTACTTTAGTAAATAAATAAATCACAGAACCAATTCCAAAAGATAAAATTTCATATAAATTTTGAATACGGTAAAATAGACAATAAATAAGCAAAAAGCCAACACAGATTGAAGTGGAATAAAAAGAAAGCTACCGATATCTATTTACTATTTTTCTCATTTAATAATAAATTATAAATGACAGATGTTTATACATAATTCTATTTAAATCTCGGTACAAATTTTAAACAACACAAAAATGTCTCTCCTAATCTACACTGACAAATAAATCTAATGTGAAATTAACTAGTTGTCAATATGGATGATGATTCAGTTATTTTTGTCTTTAAGCCTGGGTGTCGAAGATGGTTTTTGGTGAATTCATCAATCATCGCGGTATCACTTTTGTCCCTACAAAAGATCCGACGAGAACATTGACCACAGTTATCATAAAGACACCGATCAATGTAAAATTGTGAATTCGGCTAGCTTTGCAAATGTCATCTTTATCTGTCACATTCAACCTAACGCTTGAGAGAAGTCCCAACGCAACGGCAATCTAAAAGTAAAAAAGATGCTCCAATAGTAACTTTATGTCAACTGATATATATTTATCCATCTGTTAGCGTGGCAAAACATATGGTAATCAGGTATAACTCTCACTGTACTTGGATATTTTAATAACACTATTCTTTAATATGCTTAATAGTCATATGATTATAAAGAAACAGTATTATCATTCAAGTAAGTTTTAGCGGAGAAAATATCACGTACCGCCTTTCTCCACAGAACAATAGTATATTATTGTACAATTATTTAAGACTATATAAATCCCTGCAGAGATTCGGTGGGCAGTTTTATCCTGTAGCTGGCAACACATTTTCAAATAATTTTACCTTTGAATTCATGTTTAACCTTTTCTGTACCAAAAGATATAATGTCAAATTTCGAGAACTTTTTGAGCAAAAATACAATAATAAATATAATTATTTATCTCTTCTAAAAACATATCAAAAGTTTTTAAGTCATAATTTTATTTTTAATAAAAATTTAGGTTTTTAAAATTTTTAATCATATGTTCAATTTCTATTTCATTTTCAATATATGTTCATGTCCATTGAATTTCCTTCAAAGTTGAGTAAGTTAACTCGTCCATGGCACTTAATCGGTTAAAAGACACAAATGACAAAGACAGAAATGGTTGAGTTAACAATTAACAAAATATAAAATTTTTCATTAAAAAGATTGTCAAGAATCTTCACACTGAGAAGATTGAAACGCTCCATTTTGGACGGGATGGTATTATGTATTACTGTTTCATGTGGTTACAAATATTTACTGGACAGATGAAATCTGCTTTAATGTGTGCACGGAAATATGTATAAAATTGGTTTGACTAGTGTTGTGTTGTGTTGTTGTTTATATCAACTATCTCTGATACAGAAAGATGTTTTTGTTGTGGTCAGAAGATATTGTGGTGTGTCCATATTAAAAACTATTTTGAAATATTTCATTAAAGCAGATATATCCAACTTCAAATAGGCTGTGATCTATTATCCAGTATTAAAACTGGAAGAGATCCACCTTACTCTCCCGTGATCATTCTTCAGTTTGAAAGAATCCATTATGGTAAAAATAATAGAAAATGTGAAAACTATAAGTTATGGTGATTTTGAGAACAATATAAAGAAATTTCAACATATAAAATTATCTTGTCGGAACCTGTTAATATTTTAAGATTTAGTACCACTAACCTATGCATATTATTTAAAAAGCGTTCATTATATTCACCAAACTGGCACCTATACCATACATTTTAATAAAAATAATACAATGAACCAGTTAATTATATATTTGGACCCATTAAAATGTGATAAAAGCCAAACCTGATGAGAACGATTTGAATCGATTGATATATTCAAAAAAGAATATTTTAATCTAAGTAATTGAAAATAAATGAACTTAGCCGAATACCGGAAATCTTAAAATCAATATAAAGCCTATACTTGGAAGAATAAAGTGAAATATATACAAAGAAATGATAATTTAATATAATATATGAAGGCTAATCTCATATATGCTGTTACGCATCATAACATGACCGCATAGTTTTTAGTCCTTTATGAATCCGTTACATATGTCATTTATGGTTTTAGGTTTCATATATGGCGGACCGTTTATTCGCAATACATATATTTTGCCACGAATTGGTAGGCACAAAAACAATAAGTCTTCTGTGATGGGTTTACTTATTGTAGAGTAAAAAATTTTTTTTTTCATTAAACATGGAAAGATATATAAATTTTGACAAATATAACCTTTTTCACAGGATACTTGAAGAATAACGATTATATTTACCTGTAATATGAGACTGGCAGATATGAAGATCATGCTAGCATAGAAATATGGATGGAAATCTCCAGCTTCAAGAACATATCTCAATTGGTTGGCGTTGGCTGATAGGAGAGCCAAATCCATCATTCCTTGAGCCAAATTCTTTTTCTGCTGATACACATTGACATCTGGTATGACTCGAGGTTGCTGCAATAACAATGAATTGTATTAAATTTTACTTATATAAATCAATGTTTATGGAAGAATAATAATATAAACTTCAACTTATTTATTGTTAAAAGGTTTATTCTACTCATGTTATATACTTTCATTGATATTTTTTATTTTAACATTATCCCTTTCATCTCACAGTTGTTTATCGGATGAGTTAGAAGTTTTTTCTAACAAATTTAAGAAGAAACATAATTTTAGTATCCACCACAACACGCCGTTTGGGGCATATACTACGGTGTAATGAACGTAAAAGAAGCACTGAGAAGAGGAACTAATTCAATACATCAATGTGACAATGTAGATAGATGATTTCTATAGTCCATATATTCTTATAAGCTATTTACTATGTAAATGAAGAGACCTTCCCGTTCTCCGTATCGCATTGAAAATTCTATGTAAGATTAAATATTATCTCTTTTCGAGTTACTCTAGTCTAAATCTGAACATCTAATATATTCTAGAATTCTATTGAAGTTCTGACACAACCTGACACACTTAATGAAAACTATCGATTGATATGTGTTTTCATTCTCTCAAAATCGTCTGTAGGAGTGCCATGGTATAGGAGAATTTTTTTTTCATATTTGAACTGCAATTGAAATCGGTCCATATTTTCAAAATCATATTTTATTATTTGTTAAGACGATAACAACACATGAAGTTGAGAAAATTGCAAATCATGTAGAATATTGATGTATTATACTTACAGCTCCGGGCATAAATTCTGGTGACATTGGGAACGGCGTGTTAGGATCGAATCTGGACGCAATAACGACTCCGTTGGGATCTGTAAAAAAATATCTTACATTAACAAAGATTATTTAATGTACGCTTCAAAATTACTCAGCTAAAATATAATAACTTGATTTGACATACTTTGCTATAAATATACTATTATAGCAATATGAAAAAATATTGTGTTGACTTTATTATGTAGTCTTGTAAGTAGACTGTGCACTATAGATGTAGCCCTGAAGAAGCCCCATATCAATGTTCATTTTTTCAATTTATTTAAAAGGTATATTCTTTCCAATAATTTATAGTTTTTTAACTTGTATTTGTCATTTGTACCATAAACGAGTATATAAATAAATTAAATCTAGACATATTCCTACAACAACATATATCATATAATTAGTCTAGTTATGTATTAGCAAGGCTGTCATTATTACCCTTATGAGGACACTGAAAACAAAAAGCATCTCAGTATGTTTTTAAAATGTTATCGTTAAATGCCTAAAGTGTATATATATTAACATAGTAATAATGTTTTAATATGATATAATTCTTTTAATCCTGCCAAAACCGGTATTATACAAAAAATTTGATGTTTAAATTAATGAAAATAAAAATCAAACAGATGAAAAATATTTCTGTGATATATCAATTAAAACACCTACTACATTGAAATCGTTCATTTCATACATAATAAAACACTTTCATATATAATGAAAGATTGTTTTGAAACGTGAATTAGGTCTGGTGGAGGGCCACAATTTGAAGAGCTTGGAGTCAGTAATCATTAATCATGTATTAATAAAATCCTGTAGCCGTATTAAAATATATCCTGTCAATTTTTTTTTTAACATATAATATATATTTTACGAATCCTTTCCACATATATGAAAACTTAATTCACTTAAAATTGTTATAAAAATAAAGAATATTATTCATCGACTTGACCCGCGCTGATGTCTCACTGCGTGAGATATGGTGAGTTAGAGTTTAATTTGTTTGTATGTAATTATTTTGTAAGCCTCGTGTGTGTAGTGCTTTTAATATCATGATGAGTTTTAGTTGATGTATAATAAATACTATATTATTTTACAAACTTATTTACTGGATATCTATGAATATAAACGTGTTACAGTTACAAATAATACGACAGTTTTGTCATATATTTCTAAACAAAACTGTAAATATGTTACGTTATTCATGGACATTAGTTAATTGTTTGACAGTTTAATTATATATTACTTATTTTAATCTACGTGGCCAGCAATCAGACATTTGTAAAAATCAATGATTGTACTAGAAGTTTCCGTTGTACTATTTCAATGGTACACTTGTTAAAACGCCGCTTGTATTTGGTACTAAGACAATCTGATGTCATTCATCATTTATTTTAGAACCGAAAGTGGCTGCTGCTTCAGAGAACCGTGCTGTAATCTGAGCGATCGTCTATTCATTCACAACTCAACTTATCTTCACTAATGAAATTTGAACCGATCTATTACAAAGCATTAATATGTCACCTGCAGCATCATACTTTTAAACTCTTTATCCAATAAGTGTTACAATTGTTGTAGCTACCAAAAGATTGAACCCATTTTAATTCATTGCATGCACACCTATAAGCATTTGTGATGATACAGTAATGGTGTAATGAAAGAATTTTCACCGAGTGGATGTAAATTTGTCGGAGAAAGAGAGAGTTAGAAAAGATATCAGACCCACCACCAAAGTTAGAACGACTACCCATCGTAGGATATCCTGCCAGGGGATAGTTACCGTACACCAATCCGTCGGCTTCATCGTCGGTGCTTCCACCATCGCCTGGGTCTGATTTTGATCCGTCAGCTGATAGTTTTCTGTGATTATGTGTCGTATGATCACCTTTGTGAAATGAGAGATAGGAATACAATTTTGAGCATGCCGTTAAAAATATAGTATATCGAAAGCAATGAGTGATAAGAAAATATAAAGATTACATGGAGATAGAAGACTCAACAACACTTATTTTTACCTAATATGAAACATGCTATCTTTAACATCATAATTAGAAGCGAAAGGTAATAATTCATACTAACTCTGTGATAATGGGTATGATAAATGACACTAAACTGACTCAAAACCACATATTCAGAAATGGAGTTTGATTGAATTTATTAATTTGACGACTGTAATGATTCGTATCCAGAATGACTTTTATATATTGGTATGAGGTGCAATGAACATCAGTTCATGATTTATGTCATAACTTTAATAAATGACAAATTTTCTTATCCAAATACTTTTAATGTATTAATTCAATAAACATACTCAGTAATGAATTCAATTCTTGACTAGAAAATCTAACCTAATCTAACATATAATTATAGGTTTGGTCATAATAGATTAGCTTGTATTATCATAGATATAATAAATAAATTTCTATGTGTTTGCACTACTTTTCTATTATGTAATATAATACATTTGTGTATTTTTTAATTATATAAAAAAAAGAATATAACAGTTTCAAATAAGTTGATACTCTCACATATACATAACATGTGATATTTAAAACACAAGGAATGAGTTTGTGATAGAAAAATGAAAACAAGATTTTAAAAAAGCAAGCTTGATCTGATTTTTAATTTACCGATTTAGCCTTGACATATTCATTCCAGTTCAATTTGCTAATAAATTATTGACTGAGGTTATCAAAACATTTTTTTACACTATAATTGTCCCAATTTTAATGATTTTGAAACTTATCAATGACCTTAATTTTTCTGTAATATATACTAAAAATAAAATCCTTAAAAATATACCCAATACCCGAGAATGAAGATAAAGCCATCAATGACAACGTGCATAGAATTCAAAAATGCAGTGATATAATACTGTATCTACTAAATAAATGAGATAACACCGATGAACCTGTAAACCGACTTAAGTTTAATATCAGCCATTGCAAAATAAACAACATGATAACCTTTGTGATATTGCATAAATAAATATGGATTTATAAAATAACTGACCTTCAAATTATTTAATATTGACGATGCATTTATTTTACAACAGATAAATTACCTAACTTTTATAAGAAAACCAACCTGACACACCGTGGGGTACAAGTCACCACAGGGGTCATTACACTAAATGGTTTGTATTGGTACCACAAGACTTTTTTAAATTTACCAAATGAAAAATCATTTAAAATACAGGAAATGAAGAAAATTAATAACATTTATAGACATAATTAATAGGACTGAAATGCAGGGCAAATCATACCCCATCTTTAAAGGTAAAAGCTTGAAACAATACAAATCTTAAATTATAAGGTTGTAGTTCAATAAAAAAAACATGTAAGGCTTTAGTTTATCGTGCAAACATGCTCTAGTTGGCGTCACAAGAATGCAATAAATATATAATACATTATAACAAACCTAATTTCCTATCCTTATTTTATTATATCAAGATAAATTGTTCAGTAATTAATTTCGACTGAAATTAAACATACCATCACCTTCGTCGTCAGTTTCCCTCCTGTCTTCTGGCGCTGTCTCATCTTCGGAATTATAAAACCCATCATCGACTCCAGGTTGTCCACTCGCTGGAGCAGGAACAGTTTTCTCATCATCGAGATCATCAATTTCAGGTCCTGAAATATGAATCAATTGAAAATTAAACTTAGTTTATAAAACCATTTTTATAAGCATTATCCTCTCCAGGAGTGAGTTTTTTAATTACGGTTGCACAATTGGATAAATGTTACTTCATTAATCTTGCTTTAAATTTTGAATTTTATCAAATGTATGCAATACTATTGTTGTATAATGTTTATTTGACACATAAATAATATATGTCATTATTGTATTGCTCAGTGCTTGGCGTACATATAAGTCTATACTTTTTCAAGGCGAATTATAAGTGGACACACATGCACATCCATACTCCTGAAAAGATTAATGTCTAACCATAAACTATTGTATTTTTTACAATAATATACCATACTACCATCTAGTGGTTAAATTTGATAACTTACATTTATTATGGCATATAATGGTTATTTCATAAAATGAACTTTCAAAATGGTACCAATGTGTATTAATTATTTTTGATAACTCATTCAAAGATAATTCGATAACCATTCCATGTTACCAACCAAGATTTCACAACCACTGTGTTATTATTGTATTATTCTTCTGGCATTGATATAATATGAATTTATAATCAAGCCTAATGGACTAAAGAAGAATAAAAATTAATTTAAAACAAATTTCTTATGATGCCTTATATCTTATATATCATTGAATAAGAGATGGTCATTTGATAATGCAGAGCTTACTGCATATAAAATACACGAACATTGAGTAGATGAGTTTTTAAACAAATGTTATTTAAATAACTAACCTGCTAACGGCGGCTTCCGTTCATTGGTATCTGTTTCCAAGAGGGGTGAATTCTCTGTAGTAGTAGTAATAGGCTGTGCACTAGAGGGTGCATCACGACGATGCCTTGAATGAGGCTGAGAAGTATCATCATGGTTCAACTAATGGAAAGACAGAAAAAATACTGTATTTAGTCTACTAACTCTTTTCGGTTGACATTTTTGCTCAAAATGTACCACAGAAACCCTTCCCTCTCTACTTGCTTAATTTAGCTCACTAGGTCACCCCTGGACATAGACACAATCAAATGTGAAACAATGAGGCTTCTAAAGTATGAAACTTTGCAGGACATGCAACAACTACTGTTTCAAAAACAGAAGAAGTCTAGTGTGCGGTTGTATTTTTTAATATGGATATATTTGAATGGTTTTGACCAATGAAACAAAAAAAAAACAAAAAAATGTAAATGTCATTCAAGATACATCTCAAATTTGTATATATTCTTGTACTTATTTAACACGGGTTTTTTATACACTGTAATCTCTGAAACGTATCACCAGTGTAAAAAGAGACTTGGGTGTATTTACAAAATACAATACACAGGAAGATTATTTATTTATATTTGTATTCTGCATAAATGTTAAATAAGATACTAATAATAATCATGCAAATGTTGTTTTTTATAACAAAACATTATAGCTGGTCATTTAAAAATAACATTTGTAATCAAAATATCAATTAATTTTATTCAAGCATAGTCAATTCTGAGAATTTGTATATGAAATAAATGGACAGTATACAGAATTAAAGAAAGGACAGGCAGTAGAAAATTAGAGACAAACAATATATGTACATCAAAGTACCCATAAATACAATGTAAAGTACGAAGCCTTCGATATTATATAAAAGTATTGTGCATATGAAGCATCTAGTTACAAAAAGCGATATAAACGATTTGTCGAAATCGAGGAGAAAATAATTTTGCATTCTACGCACAATTTTACAATATGTGTGAAAATTTTATCTTCTAAAACCCCATATAAACTTAATGAAAAAAATTAAAAATTAAATGTTCGCATTGAAATATTTTAAATCTGGTTGATTCCTCGCGCATTTAAATATTTATTTCATTTTAAAGTATATCGGCTAATAAATCCCGTTATTTTGTTTTAATTTATTATTTTTAAACATAGAACATGATGAAAATAAAGAATCTTAACATAAAACAAAAATTTGACCTTGAAGCATAAAAACATTGTTTGCCGAAAACATTGAAATGTGCTTACATCGCTTTTTGTAACTAGACGCATCATATATGGAATAGTTCATAATAACGGTAAGATATTTTCAATATATATTTATAATTGTTAAGATAATGTAATAAAATAATAAATATTACAGTTTTCTTAAGTAGCAAAGTGTTCTAAAATATAAATATTACATGTATAATTAGAATTCGTTAAATAAATTTAGCTGCACATTTTCTTGTGTCATTCTGTTGTAAAGTGCTTGAAATAATAACAACGTTCTGATACGCCGGTCTCATTCTGGACAAATTATATGAGTTTGTACTTTTGGCAAAGATAAAAAACGTCATGTTGACACATTCGTTCCGAGAATAGTTTTGAGATGTCCGCTGTAAACTTGTTTTATCCTTTATATGCTAATGCTATCACATTGATTATAAATTCTATAATAGTCATGTGTGCTGTACATCCGCATACAAAAATAACTCAACCGTTTTCTACAACATGAAAGAAGAAAACATCAGATCAGATCCTTAGCAAAATATGTCAGTCAATAATCCAATTCAAATCTCAGCGTGTAAATATTATTATCGCATTACCAATAAGTATTATAAAATTTCTAAAAATACAATAACTAAATGATTACTTTAACATCTATGTAATTTTATGTTTCAAATAAATTACTTACTCCGACGTGGGAGAGTACGTGAAAGACATTATTTTATTTATTTTTATTTATTCAAACCTGTTCTATTTCAGTTTGAAAATTATAAAGGATTTTACCATATTGTTCTACCGAAATGAAATGTTGCTGTTCCCAATAATACTCGAATCTATTTTTAAATCTAATTGTGTTATATAAATAGCAAACTTTATAACTCGAGCTAAGATTTTACGTTTTTTCACTATTCACGAAAACAACCAAAGCCACGAAATTTAAAAATAAATTCAACATAATTTCATTAAAAATTTCTTGGTATAAGAATTAAGCAATATTTTTTCCCCTGGTATTTTTAAACTACATTATAAAATTGCAATGATAATAAATTATAAAATAGAACAATGCAGTTCAATTTGAGGTAAATCATATGTCGAGTAATACAGCCAACCTATTATCATTTTATCAGTGTTGGGCATTTATTAAACATATACGTAATTCTGTGTGCTATTTCGATCACCAGATTTTTTAAATTTTATTTCAGTATAATATCCAGTGTGCTAAATTCCATTTTATGTTATAACTACTAGCAAATATATCCATTTATTTATTATTATTTTCTTTAATTACTATATGTTTCAAATAATATACATATACTTCAGAGACGGTAACACATTGGTTGTATATAAAACAAATAAATTCAAATCGAGTTTAACCAAAGTACCTTATTATAAAATATTGAATTATGTAAGAGACATATGTAATCTTGGTATTTTCTAAAATATATTACAGACATATCACTCGGATTAAAATATTATCATAATCCATTTATTCTGTCCATATCCATGAATACTTGTGTCCATAAATAAAAACACAACCTCGAATCTGAATTTCCGCGTTGCGTATGTACATATATATATATTGACGTATATCTCACAATGAATGTTTATGGTAATCATGTCGGTTTTCCGAGTTTTCCTCATAGATTGTCGTGACAACATGGAAATCCGATCAAGTATATTACCATTTATTTATATAGGTAATAAATTACTTTACTATCATGATTTATAATCACTTTATCCATCAAGATATCTCCCGTTACTATCAATTATGAAGATGTACCCTAGTATAGGAACGTTGAATTACTCTTATGTGATTTTTCACAATTATAATCTACGGAAGAAAATAAATAAGTTACTTTGCTATCGTTTTCGTGTCAGCTCCAAGGACGGATGTTTGAGAAAAATACACACGCCAAGCAAACATAATATTGATGTACAAGATATTCAAAATGACCTTATTTCTCTACATTCAAATGTTACTACGTTAAAATGCATCGCCTGTTCAAATATCATTTTTTAATTGACGTTGTATTGAACTTCTTTTGTTTTTTTTTAATACACAAAAGCGCCGCAATATTTTTCGTCATGAAAAAAGAATTCGAAATATTGCAAACATACTGAGAGCGTTTTGAATTCAGAATTTATTCAAAGGTGCGTTGGCAGCGGTTGAGAATTTATTTTGAATACAAGATATTAATATGAGATCATTGCCAGAAACTACTCGTAATGAATAAGAACTTTTTTTCAGTTTTGCTTATGGTAAGCCTGGAATGTTTATCGAGAATAGAAAACATTGAAATTTAAAATTTAACACTCTGTTTCCAGTACAATTGTTAGGTGATGAAATTTTAAAGAAAAAATGAAATAAATTGAAAAACATTATTTTAACAGAGCACACTTAGCTCAGACTTAAATACTATTTAGACACTCCGTCTGAAATAATTTTTAATGATGAAGGAGTAAAACGTTTGCAGACGTCCTTTCATCGCATTTCGGATTTGAATGCAATGCTTGGTAATTAAAATAAAGTTTTTTCATTGTGAAAAATAATAATACAGGGATTTCTGCAAATAGGGATAGCGGAAATTCTGAGAATTCGAGAAATATAATAAATTACCGCAGCGATAATTTATCAGTGAGTCGTCGGCCAACAAACCGGATATCATGCGAACATTACTGACTGCAATTAAATGAGTATAATGTATTACATGTATTTGCGACTCATTTAAATGTTATTTCATTAAATAAAATATGCAATTGACCCAATGTTTTGAATAACACACTTCAACTATATAAAGTAAAGTCCAATAAAATAGATTTATTCCCATCAGCTTTTAAACTGGCAGAATAATTCTTCTATCCGAGTCCAAAAATGCCACAAGTAATAAACAACATCAATAGCTACCAAGAAAAATGTTATACAATTCTATATTCTTCAATGCTTTATTATAATGATGCCGGATTTATTTTTTTACATAATTCATGAAAAACGGTCTATAGGATTTGGTCAATATAGCTGTTGGCCCGTCCAATGACCCCATCATCCAACCAACGCTGAGGCCAATCTGCTGGCTTCTACAAGATTCGCCACGGTCGACAGCGAACAAACTTCGCCTACTATCTTTTTTCAGTCTCATACATTTTTTTCAATCGCTTTATTTTGCATCATATCAGCAATTTATTTCACCGCCGCTATCATAACTCAATTTTAAATATTTCATAAGAAAAGTGAACATTAAATAAAGCAAGAATCTCTTCAACGAAGTCGTAAGCTATGAATTACGTGATCTATTGTTTGTTAATAATTATAAAAATGAAATCATTGATGTTTAACAAAGATGTAAGTTTTAAACATCTATAAGCCAATAAAAAGTATATTTTAGAAAATCCTATACATTTGTGAATTGGATATTTTTCAAAAGTTTGTCTTAGATCATTTATATTTGAAACTATTATTTATTATTGATGCTGAAAGTTACCATTCTACTATTAGGCAAACTAGATGATACCCTAGCACAAACGTGTCAAAGGTACACTCAGTAGGCCATGAGCGACCCATAACCTTAATAAATAACACTCGAATTTCTTGAAATACGAGATAAGATAAAAAATTACGGTGAAAAATTAAATTTCACACTCCTGCCCTAG
>JAPMAE010000803.1:0-14066 GCA_036584705.1 Rhyacophila sp. 25_7 | reverse complement strand
ATCGTTGATTTCAGTGGCCATTATTTGTGAGAAAAATGCAGTCATTTGATTAATTGGAAAATATTATTACATTTATTGCTGGCCGCTATCTCAGCTGCAATTCTTTTGATTGCATTAAGAATATAAATATTTATGAGTCAAATTAATGGGAGCCGACTACATTATGTATCCAATTGTCTATTCCGATATCATAATTATTAAAGAAACAAGTAACTACATATTCGCTTATATTGTCCCATCTATTTTTTTCTAAATCCACCCTCAAAAATTGAGCATACGAGTACAAGTCTTCACGTGGCGTGATGATAGCTTTGAATAAAAAATCACGAATACGTTCGTAAACTGTGCTGTTGAGATAGCTTCATTTATTACAGACATTGTGTATACTACATTTGACACGTGTAATCGTATATGCGTGTTCATATAATCGCTAAAGACACTTGTGCTAAACACTTTGCGATATAGACGTTAATATTGGGAATAAATGCGAAAAATGCGGCCCGTGGCGTATTTAATACGGGCGTGCATTGAAATTATACTGATATCTCGTTTTGTTTAGTGAAAAATATTTACAATGATTATCTTTTTAGCGGAAACATCTTTTTCCGGAAACGGAAAAAATATAGGCGTGTTTACCTAACATTATATGGTGTCACCATGATAAAAAGGAATTCAGAATATTTTATAATGTAGATAAGATAAATTATCACAGGGGGAAAACCTGCAATTTTTAAACCGCTTGTCGCCTTAAGACTTGTCCTTAAACCACGTAACGCTCTTGAGGGATGGGAGGGGCGACCTTCGACGTGTACATGGCGTTACATGGGGGAGAGCGGACTATTTTTATTCTTACGTAACACTTTTCCCTCTCAACAAGTGGATAGAAGTTGATTGTAATTGCATTCCTATTTAATATGGAGATTTACTTAACTTTTTTGAAGAAGGATTGTTAAAAACGTAAGGAAAAACGTTACGAGCTCTATGTACCATCTTTTGGCCGAATCATGGACCCGTGTTAATCACCGAAAATTTTACACACGCATGTTTTGTATTTTCATTTTATCGTAACCATTTTTTTAGGAAACTTACCATCCGCAATTAATGGATTAAAATTTTCTACGTGTGGAGGTCCAGCATCAAAAGGTCTAATTCTAAGATAATATTATACTATAACGATAAAAAGGTTTTTTTTGTTGCTAAAATAATGTTTCTGTCACTGCTATTTTCCTCATATCGATCATTCGAGGACGTCGATTGTTCGGGGCTGACGTGTGTATAGGTAGCGAGCAGTGAGCCGCTTTATTTCGCGCTTATTTTCGCGATCGTTTTAAAAAAAAACATTTTTACTTTATGATTTTCTTGAAAGTGTTGAACATTTTTCCGTCACATGTATTGTAATCTTTGAACTGTAGTGTTTTATTTCACATAATATCATTCCTAACTATAATATAAAACCCGTGATTTCATATTTAACGTTTGTGTTTGCGTTTAATTTAGCATAACAAGTCTTCAATTTACTATTGACATACCGTGTTTAGTCTGTTATTACTGTCGTATGTGATTATATGTATGGTTTTAAATAGTTCGACAGTGTAAAATAGGACAGACAGTTGGATTCTTATTCAGAGATTAAATTTATTGTAAGTTTTATTACATTTTATTGATCAGTCGAGTGACTTCTTAATATATTAGGTTTCAGTCTTAAAACAAATTTGTATTTTTTTTTTATCATTGCGTTTCAAGCTTATATTTTTATGCATGTTTTATCGATTATATTTTACTTTTGTATCATAAAAGGATCCTATACTTATTTTTACTAGCAGCAATATTTTTTTTGATCGATTCGAAGAATTTTTAAAATAGTGATAGATAAAGCAATATACAAATAAAGAGATATCAACACACGACTATCATTATTTTTTATGAATTTTTGAATTGACAAATTGAATAAACTGATTTTGACAATTTTTATGTTCGTTTTTATCTATCTAGATAAATATGTCGAATCTTGTCATAAATACATAGCTATTAAACTTTATTTTATACGTTAATTATTCACTGGTATATATTTTAATTAATTTTAATATTTAATATATTTTATATTTAATTAATTAATTTAATTTAATGGTATATATATAATTATGTCTTGTATTATTAGTGCAATTAAAATATCAGTTGAAGCTTCACAGCTTTAAAAAATCTTGCATTTTAACTTATGCAGCCGCAAGAATATTTTTTTTGATATTTTAATAGTTTAGAAAAGTGCAATAATCACTTTAATATGTATCGTATCAATTTTTTATCAAATACAATTACTTACGATATTATGAAATTGACCGTAGAAAATACTACGTTATGTATTGAAGTTTCGTTAAATTGAATAAACGACTCTTCATATTGTACAAAGTTGTCTCCATATTAAACGAGTATTTCAAAATATAAACAATGTTGACACACGTTGAACTTGCTAACTACTTGCGTTGTATCGAAATTTTTACTTCGTTAGGATGAGATTTCAACTGTTTGCATTTTGCATGGACGTTCTTAAAAATGCTATACTAAAATTTGCACTACTCGGGAATCTGTTATTACGAGACGTCATCTTTATTCAAACATTTATTAAATTAGAGCTTGTTTGTCTCAATAGAGTGTTTAGAATTAAACACATATCATGGTCAAGTTGTATAGATTCTGTTGTTCGTTGGTTTAATTGATATTTTCTTACATAGAATTTTAAACCATCTACTCGTAGGTAATTCGCATTTTATGGTCGCGTCATGTGATACATTGTTATCAGCAAAAGATTATAAGAGTTTGTTGAAAACACCAAGAAATCATATTGTCATTTTAGTGTATATTGTTTATATAGTTAATGTAGCGTTTTTGATACATACGAATCCCTTGGCATACACGGCATTGCGGAAAATAAATAGAAGAAATAATAATACTTTTTAGTTTATTTTGGTAATGCGCAATATTTATTTTCAGTGTACAATAAAGATACATTTAATCAATGTTAAAATAGTGTCCATGTGTATGGTTAGGTTAATAATTATGTGGTAACAATTTTTACATATCTGGGCTATTCATCACACCGATAAAAAATTTTCGTTAAGGTTTCGTTAATGTTTTAATAAGATTGTAATTAATATTTACTGATAAATACAAAAATGTTTTTCAAAATTTGTCGTGACTGCTAATTGACACAGGACACTGTGTGTTATGAAAAATGAATACGCGCATTTGTTATGTTCATCTCTATGATAATATTGTCATGACTTTTATAAAAAAATATGACCTTTCCAACATCTGTTTCTTGATATTTCAGTTGATCAATTCCACTGGCCATACGTATACTATAATACTAATTGGTAAAAAAAAAAACTATACCGTTTTTAAACATATTGACCGAAATATATATAAAAACTGCGTTATTATTTCAATAAAATGGCTTTTCCACCGAGAATTGACTTGATAGAAAATTGATTATGTTAAATAAGATACGAGTATGTCCACATGAACGTTGCAGTAATGTGGTCTCACGTGGGCTGATGCCACGCTTATTGTGTTAATTATATTTGTCAATTAAACTGGAGAAGGGTAATATCTACTGTAGATTATACACCATGGAGATATACAATAGATGATTTTTCATATTATATTCAAAACTTTAACAACATCACAATGATTACTAGACATCGGTAATTGGATTAAATCGACGTTTTATTTCTCAAATTCAAATGATCTCAGGCGCACCAGACAACTTATACCATGCCCATTATTAGTGAATCAAGATATCATAACACTATGGCGTTACGATTCGTTCAACTCCTTGGTCGCCTGTCGGTCGAGTGCCCACTGGAGCGAATTCAAACATCCATTTGTGAGTTTTAGATTCTTTACACTACAAAGAATCAATGTGCCCGCTTGATTTCCCTTGCTCTCAATATATAAACTATATTAAAATGTTTTGTTTTCTTTCATTCGCTCGAGTATTATATCGGAATACTTTCAATTTGGCCTTTTCTTGTTTCTTCGCCACGCTCCAAGTTTTACATCATCTGCAGGTTTCCTATTTCTGAAAAGTGTCTAAGTGTTAATCTGGGAACAAAAATATGTACAACAGACTTAATACTTTGTTCTTCAACTAACACTTGTACTCGTATATCGGAGAATATTTCATCAGCGTATCATTTCAATAATATAACATTATCACATTGCCACTTACCGTATTTAAGGGCATTATTTTGTAGTTGTTAGCTAACTATTTACTTTTCACATTACACCGCCGAAAATTTATAGCTTTACTCAGTTCTCCCAAATATATTTTTTATTGTTTTAGAGTATGAAAATATTCATTTCGTGTTCATCATTTTCCGGTAAATATATTGCGGTTTTTGTATAAGTATGTACTACTAAAATATATAATTAATATCCTTCATAATTAAACATATATACATCATTATGAATTCATCGAACTGCGCTTTGACGTGATAATACGCTTATAATATACTCGTATATCAAAATACGTATATTGTGTTATCTCCCCAACAAGTTTTATTGGTATACAGACGCCCATATAAATTGCTTCTTCCGTTCTTCGTGTTCACGAATTACTTTATATGTACTTAATTCAGTGAAGTCATCAGGCAATAAATTATTAAATGGTTTATAATAGTAGTTTTATGTAGTCTTTAAATATTATAAATACATGTTCATTTCTTTCATCACTAAAAATACAGCTCGACAAATGTTTTTTCGATTACGTTTAAATCTTTTCAACTCTGCGTTTTTTTATTATTATTTACTCCATCGCAGATTTAGAATACCATCAGATGTCAGATTTGTCCAAAACGACTGATACGTTTTACCCGTCACCATACAATTACTCATTGGGCTAAATAAATTTGTTGGGTTTCATATATCGACGTGTTATACATATTATTCACATTTGCATTATATAACAAATTAGCATACTTGACTATGTTGGACATATTGCGCACATTTCACATACCTCATGCAGTCTAAGCCAGCTTTGTTCTTCGATCAATTTAGTGTCGCTTCACTAAGGGTCGTCTGTAAACCACGTAATATGTTTTCTTACTTTTTTATCCTCCCTCCTCCATGTAACTCCATGCAGACATTCAGCTTGACTCCCCCCCTCCCTATTCTCAAAAGTTACGTAACTTTCCACATTAACCGATTAAGTGCCAGAAGCCAGTTAACTCACACAACTTAAAATGTAGTTTGCTAGACAAATTAGGATATTCTAGATGATTTTAAACATAAAAATGCATATATATGATTATAGTATGGTCATTAAAAACAAGGTCAGAAAAAACATTAAATATACTTTTAAAAGAAATGTTTAGGTTATATTATTGCATAAAAATTCACAGCTTACCGGGTTGTGACATTATGTCTGGGACAGAACAGCTTGAATATTAATGCAATTTATAATCACCTCTTATCCACTATTTGAGAGGGAAACGTGTTACGTAACACTAAAAATTATCCTACCCTCCCCCTCATGAGCGTTACGTGGTTTATGGACGACCCCTAAGTAGCTAGCTACCCTTCGGTCCAGTCGGGTGTTGTTAGTATATTTTTGCAGTCTTCGTTAGAACAGTTGTTTCTAATATATTTACACACATTGTCCATGTTTATTTTGTGGCGTCATTTGGTTAATTTTCAAGTTTGCCCGAGTTCGTTAAAATTATAATTATTACACATTGGAACATTTTGTCGCTCTTCATTTTTTTTGTAATGAAATTCATACTAGCATTAAAATTGTAAATCTCGCATAAACTTGCAACGTTTTTTACTAACTGGTCATTAGCAACACTATATATTACGAGTATATTCTAGAATGGAATAGTCATGCATTGCAAAATATGCAATTGAATTGACCAGAGAAAGTTCGTTCACCCGTCTTTGCCAATGAAATCGTTAATAATTTATCAGTCGCATGTCTTTCTCACTTAGAGCTAAAAGATTATTACTTAGTACTTTAAAAACTGCCTTATTAATCGTTTTATTTCATACAATTATTAATTATTTATCCATCTATTTATTACATGGGTAGGAACATCTTTTTGATAGATATTTGTTATTATATTTTTAATTGTCGCAACATTGTCGAACACCATACGATACTGAGAATTTCGGATGATTGAAAATGTTCTAAATTTGAAATTTATGCATTGGTTATTCGAAATTATGTGTATCGACCTATAATTAAAGATAATCGTTTTTAAGTTATTATCCATGCCAGCAAATATTTGTACTCATGATACCTCAAGTGCCAGAATGAATGCAATTTTTTCCATTTCTATTTACGAGTGTACTATTGAAAATGTTTAATATTGATTTAATTGACCTTGTGAGAAAGTATGTATTTCTGCAATGAAATTTTAACTCATTATGAAGCGTTCGTTGATGACGTGTATTAACTAAAATATGTAATTAGAGCTATTACTCGTATATATATATTGAAAAATTTCTTTAATCAAGCATTACATACAAACAAATAATAAATCTTAATACACTGAAGAATATCAAGGTCCCCGAATTAGAATCGAAAAATGAAAAATGCTGTCGCCAAGTTTCATTCACCAACGTGCATCGAGTATCGAGTGGCACAATTCGACTGTCAAATTGTGAGACATTGCTGTACAGTGTACACCGATACTTATTTTATTTGCAAGACGTTTACGTCGAGTATATGGCTCTAAATGACTTCTTTCACTTTTTACTATAGATTAAAATATTAAAACATTTTTAAATTATTCTACTCTCTACGTTGACTATTGAACATAACATATATATTTGTATTTTTATGACAATAGTTTTGTCGAAAAATTAATGAACTTCATGAAGACAACATTTGAATAACGTGCTCTCCACATTTTATTTCAGTTTATAAACAAATAATCATATTTTCCTCTTACATTTATTAAATTTCCATTCTGTTTCCTGGTAAAATGATACGTTATATCGTGCCTTAAAATATATTATCATTCCTTTTTGTGTAATAAATATTTATCGACACGGGAAATATTTGTTTTTTTTGACAAAAAAAAATAATTTGGTAAGCACTGACTGGTAAACCCAAAATATAACGGTGTTTGTGTTAAATGATTGATTTTTATTTTCACAAATCCCAATTCAGTCGACGTTTTACACCATTTCAAATACCCACGAATTTAGTAAGATCGTCAATCTTGAGTGAATGGATTACCGTAGCAAGGATTCACGACAGATTGATCAAATCTTTAACACACTTTTATTAATGGTTCTTTGATTTAAAACCACAATGTCATTAAGCCCAGACGAAACTAAATACAACTATATTATTATTTCAGTATTTTAGCTTTTCATGCAGGATTGATAACAGATGAAATGAATATAATCATAAATTATAAACAATATTTGAATCTTGTACTCTATTATTAATTGTAGTAAATTTGGGTTATATGTATTATTTTTTTTATTTTTTATAATTCCATATACGCCCCGATATGGAGCATATGGGATCTTCATAGCATGAGGATTTTCTTAACATATTTTTTTTACGAGTAATAGTTGTTAATTATTAGCTCAACCGTTTCGAGTTCGTGTCCTGGCTACAATACAAATGAATAACTAATTGTAAAATTTGCGACCAGCTCGGGCCTCGAACCCATGCCCCTCGTGAGTTAGATACAACTATCCATTCACCTACGAGGGCGATGTACACATATTTATAGTTATTTTAATAAATGCGTTGCGGAAGTTTTTAATTTTCATTAACTATAAACTTCGGAAACATCGTAAAAAATGAATTTGATGAACATAATTCATATGTGGCATATTTATTATACCCGTCCTACATTAGCAAACAACACGATAGATCAATGATAGTAACATTCGCACCCCCCTCTGATAGAACCAAATTAAAGTCTGTTGTGTTCGCAATGCAAAGCACACAATGATGGTGTGGCCCGCATAAAAATCAATGTCCGTTACTCATTTGGGGGAATACTTAATTGGTTATGTGTGCCAGTTCAACTAACTTTCCCATCGTTTTGCGGATCTCCTGCCTAGCTTATTAATTTTCACAGTATGGAACAATATGGAACAAATCTAACGTATAAAACGTATTATTGTACACGTAACTTATACACAATGTGAATTGACTTGGCGACAATGTCACCACACTTTTCTTCCAATCGATAAAACGCATTGAAATTACTTTTACAATTGTTTGTTTTTTATTAAATGAAACTGATTTTTACCAAGTGTTTTATACAATATCTACTGTGAACCAAGTAAATGTAAAATTTTAGGGTTATAAACAAATTATAAACCGCCATTTTATCAACAATGAATTTTTGGAATTTAAGCTGTCTATAGGCGGAATATTCTGCGATATAACGTTAGTGATCTGGCAATATGTCCTATCTTAAAATGGCTACTTTTCACGGTAGAGTTTAAACTATATTTTGGTTTACATATTGACATTAGAACTTGAAGAAAAATACGTTTTTTTTAATTTTTGTTTATTGATAACGAAAGAATATCTTAATAGAAACAAACGTTAAATACTAACAATTACGGTTGTATTGTCGCATACAATAAAAATCTTTGACAATATTACAAATTGATTTTTTACGATTTCGAGTATTATATTATTTCTTTCGCAGTTGATTTTTTTTACCATTGAGCGAGGTCAGTCGCATCAAATCTCCATAAAAAATGTGAAAATTAAGATAGGACTTATTGCCAGATCATCATCGATATTGACAATTCACTAGTCATTTTGACATCTATGACATGTGGTATATAACACAATCTTTATATGTGAATAAACATCAAATTTCACGTATTATGTTATATTATATAGTATGTTCAATACATCCAATCGATTTAAAAAAGAGTGTAGTTTTTAGTATTTTAATCTACAGGCAATTAATTACTTAAAGTCATCTGCGGTTTTAAAGAAATGCCATTAAATATGTTTCATAATGTACGTATCTATAAACACAACGTTACATCGAAGAAAACTGGGGTTTTTGTGACATTATTGGTGACGATACATAAATATGCAATCGAATTTTCACTACCAGTCATTTTTTCCCATATAAATCCGATGTTAAATGGGCTCGGAATTGTTCTTCAGCAACTGTTTTGTTGATTTTAAATATTGCATCTTCTTGCCATGCGAATTTCACTACCCTTGTAGAAATGTCGTATTTATCTGTAATGACTAACCGAAAATTCCGTATTTGTATTGATAGTTTAAGTCAGGGCACGTTTTCTCCGATGAATCACCAAACCTTCATGAAAAAATCCACGAGTATGTGTAAACATATGAAAGCAGTACAAGTGGATACAGGTGAAATTCGTTATAACGGATTCCAAAATAACGATTAGTATGTTCAGCACTGTTTATGTTTTTTAATACTTGCATAATAAGGGAGGTCATTTTTTAAATATTTTCTCCTTTATATGATTCATATAACGGAATTTCCGAATACTTAATCTATTTGTACGTCCTTAAGGAGTTCGATGTAACGGGATTTAAACTGTGTATACTATTTACATGGAAACACGCTTGAATCTTTATTCAATATAACAAAACGAGCGTTTTATAACATTAATTTATTGTCATGTAAACTGTAATAGACGATGATTAAGTTATGATACATTGATGTCGATTTCACAAGATTTTTTCATTCACAAATTCTTGAACACTTGTAATAATTTAATATTTATAGATAAAAACATATTATCTTCTACGAATGGGTAATAACTATAGGCATCTGTTTGATCTGATTTTATTATCATATGATAATAAATTCGTTAGTGATGTACTGTTTAGTATTATCATATTTACATCTTCATTCTGAAATGAGATAAAAGTAGACAATGATATTATTCGAGGGGGTTGGAAGCAAAGGTAGCTTTCGTGAAAAAAAAGTTAAAATAAATACGAAAGTACATTCATTTTACGAGGGTGGCAGCGGTCGTCTCAATCAGGCTTTGAAATACGAGTATTACTTAACCGAGTCTTGCTTGAGTATGGTAGATCGCTACCCGAATTTTGACATCCCTGCTCTCTATAGTTAATATATTTTTGCAATAACTTTCCTTTAATTTTCCTTACATTTTTACAAATTATGTCTCATAAAACTTGCTGCAGTTATATGTTCATGTCATTAATATGTAAGAAATATTTATTTATATAGAATACATTAGTCTGACGGGTTTACAAGGATTTGAAAAAACATTTTCAGTTTACTGCAAAAGATTTTATTGCTTCATGAAAAGTGTATTAGTTGGATGATTTTCAATTCTTCAAACGTAACCTTAATTATTCTCGTTTATAATTTTTGAGAATAATTTCTGCCGGTATTCTGAGGTAAAGAAACTTGATCTTGATTTCTCACCGTGAATTATTTCACGCCACACAGTTTGATAAACACAATTGCATGTTGATTGGTCACCGGTGTTAAATTGTGTGTGTCTGTAGTATAGTATGCCCTGTGTGCCTCTGGCAGCCAAAAAACGGTTAATTTTCACATGAAAACTAAGCATTTATTGTCTTAATTATCGAAATCAGCGGTCGGCAACCGACATCTTCTGAAGTACCGTATGTTCTTAATTCGAACAATTAGACACTTTACGTGACACAGCCAAATGTAGTGAACGTTTTGACAAGATCAGACAATTTTCTCTCTAAACAAAAATACTCGCCAAATAAGCTTACAGTTGTGTCGTTATTGCTTTCAGTACTTACTCATACTATCCACGCGAAATGCCGATTTTTAAACAAATAGAATTACTGTTGATATAGTGTTATATAAATGTCCAAACTTGAAATTACACATTCTGAGAACAGGTAGATTAGGTCCCAAACGGAAGTGTTCAATATAATTAATTGCGAAAATAAATCAAATCAAATGTGAATAAATAAACGGATGATGTCTGTATTTTTTACAATATAGTTCAGGATGAACACAGCTAAATGATTTTAAAAAGTATTTATTAGTTAAAAACAATAAATCAGATTTTTTTTTGAATCGTTATCGTAGTCCGGAAATATTGTCCCGCAGTTCGACGTGAGTTTAGTGAAGGATATATGGTAAATTGCGGGATACCACTGGTCTTGTTATAGAAAATGCTTCAAGCATTTTATATAGTCATTCGTGTTTTTATATTACAAAGGTGTTTATTGGCATTATAATGAAAAAAATATTTTATATTCCTCTCGCACATACGTACAGTCGTGCGGATAAATACATTACTTATGACAACAATATATTTTAGTTGCTAATTATGGTACTGGAAATTTTCATTTGCAAACATCCGTACATGGTACACTGATTCATGTTGCTGATTAACGTGACGTGATTCCAAAATATGTTTCATATTTACTCGTAACTAACGACATAATCGTGCTGGAAAGTGTTCATGACCGTGACTGTTTTTCCATGGCAATTGGTATAACTTCAATCATTGTCTCTTTGAGATTAACCTACATTGTTAAATATAACGAATCGTAAAAAACATTTATATTCGATATAAATATTTATGAATATTTACAGCTCTATTTTGCAAAAAGTTTCTTTGTTCGCTAGTTTTATCTGTCATTTTTATATATGTAGCTAGTAAGAGAGAATGATGGAAATTTCACTCAATGTTCTATATTTTTATGCTAATAGTCATTATTATCCAATAATCATTTAATAGCTACAATTTCGCGATTTCCAGCTATACACTAAGATTAACATATTAATTACGTAGTATATTATATGGTTTTTGAGTAACATGGTATTTTAAATATTTTCGTTATCCTGGCCATCAATAGATAAAAATAATAATTTCGAGTGTATACGAGTATTAAGTGGCCCCTAGACGATCAATGTTATACTCAATATATTGCTCAATAATTGACATTGTACAATAATATTGACAGTATGTACGCCGTATTGAAAGATTGCACAAGACATCGAGTCAACCGAAACCGTTTGATATTTATTGTGCAACCTGTTTTTAAACCATTCCTTCATCCATCTGCGCTTTCTTTTCTCCTTCTTTAAAGCCATCACTAAAGCAATGGTCAGACACCTTGCTTCATCACTATTCCACATGTTGACTGCAGAGAGGTCAATAATATACTACGTATTGTGCAATAGTATTGATCGTCATGGGGCACCTTTAAACGTTTTTTTTTGTAAGTGGGTTAATCATTACACTGTTCAAAGATACAAAATGTGTTTGGCAAGTTATTGATAAGAATAAGTTATGAGGCTATATCGTAAGCTGTATTTTATCTTTATTTATCGCCTTTTTGGGTATAACAGGGTCATTAAAAAAAAATGAGCCTAACAGAGAAACTAATAATTTTTTCAGTTAAATTCAGTCGCATTTTTCAATACAGTCGCCTTTTTGGTCGCTACACTTTTTCGCTGTTGCTGCAACTACTTTAACTTGTCCAAATGGAAGTTCTGTTTATTCTCGTTTCACAACAATATCTGTTCTCCAAAGTCTAAAGCAAAAGTTAAACTTGAACAAAATAAAATACGCTTGGGCTGTATCTATGGAATACGGTAGGTCTATCAGGTCAAATATCGCATTCTGCGATTTATGGCCACGATGATCGCTAAAGAACATGAAGATACACATTTTCGATGGAACAGTTCGCCTTTAAGTGCGGCCGTAGTTTTTAACTTATATCTTTACTTATAAGTAAAGATACGTTTCATTTGTCCAATAGAATATTCTTGACGGCATTTAAAAGCAATTTAAATTAGAAAGTCAAGCAATGGTTTTGAGAACTCAACTCCATTGCATGGATTTTTTACAAGTTGTTCACTGAATTCGTTGTAATCTTTTAATCTGAGCACTTGAGACGTTCAAATGAAGTCGTGAGTCATTTATGCAATCGCCTTCTAAGGCGTGAATCAAATCCTATGTTTTATAACTAACTAAAGATAAACATTCTATTGCATATTTCTCTCTGCTTTGATAAGAGTTCTTACGTAGTACATCCTCATGTTTATATCAAATGATTTATTGAACGAGATATTTATGTCATTAGAGTATCGTTTTCTTTTACATATCAAAATGAATCATGTCGCCTTGTTTACTTATCGCGAGCAACCTAGCCCTTGTTCGATATTGAAGAAGTTTTGAACTCGGTCTTAACAGTTAATTTTATAAGTCAAGTTCTTTACGATAACCTTTTCATCGATAAAAACATTGTTATTTATTTCATAATACAGATGACACTAATTATATTTTAGCGTTATATAACAATAGACAGATAAGGTCAGATAATTACTATATTTTCCACCGAGCATATAATAATAATACTTTCTCACGAATTTTACCACTAGTCTTACCTTATACCAGGGGTGGCCAACCTTTTACATACCATGCGTCAATTTTTTTACATATGGGTTCAGATACGCCATACAGCTCAAAACACATTTTCTACTTTCATACGTTTATGATTGGAGTTAATAATAACGATTTAGTAATATTGCAGGAACAAGGATGCAATGCGCCATTAATAATCATCAAATGCGTCGCAAATTGGCCACTCCTGTCGTATACCAAAAGTGAAAACGCAATATATTTCAAATTGCTAAAAAACTCAAGATACATTCCTTAATTGTGATAGAAAACAATATTTTTAATTATAAAATATTTATTAAAGCAGACTGCTACGATTTCGGAATATCAACGTCTGCTATAAATTGACCGATTTTTGACAAAAAATCATATATTTCTTTGAGATTATTATAAAAATCAGACTATCTGAATGTCGTATTCATAAAATATTATGATATCGGCGTCATTGACCCCGTATTACATCTATTCTGCGCATTATTCCATTGGGAGCTTATCAGTGAAAAAAACCCATTTGTCATTTGTGTTATGAATGGGCTAGATCAAAACAATATATTCACATATTTTAGTATATGCATAGGATGTTCCAATAGGGAGTTCCGAACTTTGATAATTGATAGCGGCCATATTGTTGAAACAACATCTGTCAAATTGGCTGTCATTTATTC
>JAPMAE010000802.1:4379-15050 GCA_036584705.1 Rhyacophila sp. 25_7 | reverse complement strand
TCTGTTTATAAGTCAGATGCACTATGCATTCACCCACAAGGAAGACAAATAATAATAAACCCATATTTTAATGATATCCACTCCGTGACAGAGCATATAGCTGGCTCAATACGAGACATGACTATCCCATATTCAAATAATTCTGAGATAATAAGGGATTATGATTTAGGAAGAGTCATTGTTAGAAAAAAATATGGATATTAGTGATGTACTGATTCATATTGAGAGTTAACTGTGCTTATATTAAGTCAGTCATATAAATCTTCACAATGTGAAGATTTTTTTGACAGATTTTTTACGAGTAATAATTATTGTCAGGTATTAACTGGAAAATTTTATATTTGAAAAACAATTTTCACATATCATACTAAGTTTTATCATTATGATGGTTATTTCGAGCGATGGTAGTTACAAAAAAAAAACAAAAAAAATGTAAAAACACTTCAATTACGTTTAATTATTTAAGTATTTTTTTATAAATATATCTGTACTTGGGAAAGAAACTACACTATGTAAAAAATGGTACTTTTTCACTACAATGGTTGTTCAAAGTCGTTTTGGTGTTGCTTCCCTCAGATAATATATTATATAGCGTAATATTCATTAAATTATATTATTTTATAGAAGGGTAACAATATAATTAATTATGTCATTGGAAATAGCATTATAAGGTATATTACTTTTTTTTTCATTAGCCATGTCTACTCAAAAAACATTGAAAATATTTTATAAACAGCACGGATCTTAAACACGCAACTCCCACATAATAGGCATACGCACTACCAACTAGCCTATCGAAGGCGATATATTACACTATATGGATATCCCGATTTTGCCAAGGATTGACATAATGTAGTTTACCTCCCAGGTACAGATTTTTTTATCAAGCTTCAACAGTTGTACACGTTTTTTGTTACCATTTTTAAATATTTGACACTACGCTAATAGTTAGAAAAAAGTTGTGTCTAATAGTTTATTATATGTGGTCATTACACACCGAATAACAATCGTATATCAATATTTGTGACGTTTGAAATAAGTATAATAGAGAAGATTGAATAGCTGCAAAGTTTTTGAAAAATATTATCCATGTGTGACATATTGAAATATGCGGAAAACTTCTCTGAAGCAAGAAAAAGTCTCGAATGGCTACACATATCTTTTTGAAAGCAAAGATCCTGTTGTACCTTTTCTTTCGCGGGAAAATTTCGCTTCCGTCTCAGCCATAAATCGCTTTCGGCATGCACATCTGGGACTCGCGCTAAAACAAATGGCGGGAAAATGGTTTGCCGAGAAAATACGGCAGTCGTTTAGAATCGATGAAGATTTCAACAGCCCCAAGGGGGAGAGGGGTGCGCGTAATGGTTGCCGCCTGTTTCTACCGCTAAAATGACATCTGCTACGTGAGTATCGCTGCTTCACTCATTAAGCTGACCGGATTATATTCCAAATTTGAATAAAAATAAAAAAAACGGTGTTCCATTTTTGAATTCGGCAAGGTGTTCTAACCTGTTGTTTGAAATTTAAATATTTTCTTGTTTTATATTCGAAATTAAAAAAAAATGATAATATACATTATTTTTACATCAACATGGGGCATATAAAATTTCATTTTTTCGACAACTTTTTACCTAAATAAAATTTATTTAAATAATTTATTATTCTTCCCAAAAAAATCATTGAATTTTAATTTTTACCGCTTTATTTTAAAATTCTGGGTATATAACGTGACTAGGAAATCTATATTTCTTTCTCAATAAATTAAAAACTTCAATACTGATGGAGAAAAAGGAAAAGTCTACAATAATATTCTTAAAATAATACTATATACAGTAAAAACAGTCGAAGATTCATCCATACTAACGCTAAAGTCGTTGATCAATTTTTTTCAAAGTATTTTTAAAGAAAGCTTAATTGGGTAAGTCAGACTGTTAGATTTGTAAAAAAAACGTGTATTTAGTTGTATATACTGCGATTCTAAAAGAAAAGCACTTTTAAAAACTGAAGTTTACGCCCTGTTACCTAAACAGGGTCGATATCAACTGATTCCCGGCAGAACATCGCAAGCGTAAAAATCGCATTTTTCACGAGGAAGTTTGTTTTAAATATCTAATTTTATGTTTAATAAAGAAATTTAAAAATAAAAACTAATGCATATTATTTTGTAACTTGAAATACGGTTTAATGAAAAACTGATACTATATGAACCGTGCGGATATCTATTTTGAACGGCTTCAATACGAAAAAAAACGAAAATCGTCAAATTGTCGCTAAAGGTCTTCTGCCGGTAACAGGTTGATATGCTCTTGAGCTTCCAATAAAAAATGCTTAATACCTTCCCGTAGTGAATATAATTAAAAAAACCTTTCAAGCAAGTTAAAATGTCATATATATGTAAATTACATGATACGAATAGGCAAAGTTTCTCATATTTTCAATTAAAATTTGTCGATTTTTGGTTTGTAAATATTTATTATATTTATGCATGATAATAAAATAACTACAGGAAAAAACAAATAGCTTGATAAAATAAGTATTTTGTTTATTATAGTTCTAAATACGTAATATGTAATAGCTTAATACCAAAAATAAATAGTTCAGTAAGGTAACGCCTTTACATACGAGTATGTAGCTAGAAACGCAGGTTAAACCTATTTTTAAGAATAAATTTGATCTCCTGTATACTAAAATAAATTACGTATTCATTTGGCATAAATTAGTTTTCCCATTACGCAGATAAAATATGTTCTCGAAAGAATTTACAGCTGTATTAGTATTCGGCCCGAAGAGATACCTATATCATTATTTGTAATAATATAATGAATATATTCAATACAGAATTGTTTACATTTACGAAACATAAAAATATAAAATAATGCGTTTATTAAGATTATAAGTAAAAAAAATATGATATCGGCTTGTTAAAATCATAAATATTTTTCTGCCACCATTAAATTGTTTACAGATATTATTTCGCTATCACTCGTTTAAAAGACATGTTCAGTAATTTTTGCACAAAAATCAAAATTTTGTAATAACGCTACTGATTAAGATATTAACGACTTTGCCAAAATGCAAACAAACGATTAGAATAATGGGTCTCCAAATTTTGTTTTCGACCATACACGCTAGTAATTAACGAACATACATACCTGAAAGTGAAGTGTTAATATAATATTGTTTTAAAAATAAAAGGTTACACAAAAATATTTCTAATTCCACCGGTAATTAAAATTTTCTGTTGTTGTTTTGAAATACGTGATTTATTTTTCAGTCATAAAGTTTATTTTGTTGATAATTATACGTTACAGTGCGTTCAAGTTGATAGTCGAGTATGAAAATGTTCTTCAAATTTCTCTTCAATTAGAATTTCTACAATTCTCTCAAACTATTAAAGCAATTGGGGTGTATTTGAATTTTAAATCCATAATGTCTAACCGTAAATAAGTAAAAGTTATTAATGTTACAAGTTTATTACAAATATCTGTCGACGAAGTAATTTAAAATATGAATCAAAGCAGTTAAATGAACAATTAAAACATGTACTTATAAAAATAGTTAAAATTAACTGTAGTAATACTTTTCTAAAATTTATGAAATTATTGAGGTAGAGTAAATTTTTTGTCCAAATTTAAATGGTATTTACATAGTCTTAGAAAGGCAAAAAATCTCTAGAAGTGTTTTTGTAATTCTTGTATTTTATATTGCATTAATGAATACATCAATCTAGTTTGGCAAAAATTAAAACAACTGAAAATGATTTGTATTTTTTATTAAAAATTAAAAGATTTCTTGTTAAATAATGATATATATATACAGTAGTGAAATATTGTTTTGGGAAATGAAATTTTTATTTTTAAACCTATCAAATTTATTTCGTTTTAGTTTATATATATGTGTGTGTCTTTTAATTTTTTATCCCATTATTCTTTATTATATGTAATATTTCTGGTGGTAATTCGATGCTAAAAAGTGTCGGAAAAATCTCATCTTTCGAAAGAAGAAATCCGGATTAGGCAATTTAAAAAAAGCGCTACCTTCCCCTGATTCTTTTTCGTTCCTTATTCCTTCGCGCAATTTGTTTTTTTATTTGCTCGAAGACATCTAGCCAAGACAGAAAATGTCACAGAAATGGTTGCTAGTAGTCATTTGGAATCGATGAGTATTATATTGTTCCCGCGGGAACGTCACAAATGATCCTACCCGCTAAATGTCATTACGCGGCAGCTTCCTGCATTACCGACCGACGAAAGTTTTGCCTCGCTTTCCGAATTTGCGCTCAAAACGACGGTGATGCCACATCCGGTCGGCGGGAAAGCGATTAGCTGTCATCTGAGATGTTTAAAATTCAAATGCGACAATTCCAGATATATATACTCGTATATACAATATTTTTTAGATTTCGACTATATTTTAGATGTTTGAAAATACGCCTGTGCCCTATATAGAAATATTTATAATAATTTAATAATTGTTTTTAAATATTTAAAATAGAAATAAAATTATTTTAGAAGAAAATTGTATTTATGATACGTCATATCAAAATACATTTTTTAAATATAATTTAACAACTATCAAGAAAATACATAATTTTACACAGATATGCAAAGTAAGCTGTAATGTAATATTTAAAATTGCTCTGTTTATATTTTTAATACAAACTTTATAGCGTAAAAAATCTTTTTATCAACAATAAACCTGGTATAGTTAAATATTAATATCTATATCTGGGAGGTAAACCAGACTATGTCAATTTTTGCAAAATTGAGATATCGACATAGCTTACTATATCTCGCTACGCTCTTTCCTCAATTGTGTTGTAACCTAGAAAAAAATATAATAAAGGGAATATTAGACTATGTTTGATATTATTTGAGGGAGATGACATTGAGTGATCATATTGAAAATGCGCTATTTTTGACACAGTGTAGTTTCCATCCCAGGAATAGAGATATTAATCATTCAAATGGACTTTAATTTGATTTCACTTTATGGTATTTTATGCATATAAACTAAAAAGTATTTAAAATATTTAAGATAAAATTTTTATCAATTTACTAAACAATTATTAATATTATTATAATTAAATCTGCCGCAACAGTCCATTCAAGTTCATGTCCAACTGCACAATACCCTTCAATTTTTCTCTGTCGCTAACTCTTTCTTTCAAGAAATTCACGCTGAAAACTTTTGCATCTTTAGTTATGTTAATTGTCCATCTCATTCTGGGGCGGCCGACTGGTTGAGTGCCTTTTGGATTTTTTCTAAATACCTTCTTGAAAGTTCTGGATGCATTTCACTCCCCTCCAAACGTTGAGCTAATAAATAATAACTCTTAATCGTAAAATGGAACTGTTAAAAATATACAAATACTGTGAATGTATCATAATATTCTTTATAGCAGAGAGAATATAAAATATTTCCTATATTTTTAAACTTAAATTATCAATGTAATACTTACACATAATATGTGCAAACGT
The DNA here is from genome assembly GCA_036584705.1 of Rhyacophila sp. 25_7. Lineage (NCBI taxonomy): Eukaryota > Metazoa > Arthropoda > Insecta > Trichoptera > Rhyacophilidae > Rhyacophila > Rhyacophila sp. 25_7. Next base: position 9,570 of record JAPMAE010000802.1, on the reverse strand, counting down.
TTAAGTTTTTTTTTTTTTTTTTTTTTAAATATACTATTATATTTTTTGTTTTTATTTCATTTACAAATAGATAATAAACGTTTAAATATGTTTTATATATTACACAAAGCATATTTAAATGTGTTTTCGTAGGTGAGTGGATAGCGCATCGCACTCATAGACCGAGGATATAGAATTTTAATCTTATAGCTGGAAAATTTTTCACACGTTTATACATGTGCGTTTAAAACCAGGAAATGGACTCTTGAAAGTGGAATATAGACCAAATTGGTTGAACCAATAACTAAAAATCTGTTAAAAAAATCTTAACATTGTGAAGATATACATGCTTCGGAGTGTCTACTAGAGTTTCTTCAAATACTTCCTTAAGAGTTCTAAATTAATTACAGCGAAAATCAAGAATTTCACTTTCGTACTAATATGATTGATTATACAGCACACCGAGTGTAGAACACTTCACGTCACTAAAAAGTAGTTATAAAGCAATTAAATACTCTATAATAAATATAAAATTTTACACTTTACAGTCCATGGTACCAACCCATACAGCTCTACTATTAGAGTAGTCAAAATAAAATAAGGCAAATAAAATTAAATATTCTTTCGTGCGGTGTCAGGTAAGCAGTCGCGCATAATCACGGCTGCAAATACTGTCAAGTAAGTAGTAGAAAAATAAAAATCGGTCCTAACATAGAGTGAATGCCTTGAGGGCAAAGAAACTCAGATGGTAATGTTGTAAAATGCGATGAATCTAGATAAAAACTATTAATATATTGATGTACATATAAATTAAACGTTAGTAAAATTGCCAGTATCATATCGCTCATCTAATGCAAAAAAAAAATTACAACGATAAAAGCGAAATTAGATAAATAGTAGATGTGATCTTTTTCATAAGAAAGTATTGGTGAATTCACGGATATTTCTACATTTCTAACTAAAAATCACAATTTTCGTACATGTGGTTCTTTTTCATTACATGAACGATACAATTATTATGCGTTCATTATTTAATACGTTCAAAAGAAAACGAGTTGAAGTCAGGTTTAAGGTCAAGTTACAAAATCGGAATATTTCGGAATGAAAGAGATAATGATTTAATCGACATGATAAAATTTTATAGTATGGCAGTAAACAAAATGTAAAACATTCAGTTAACGGTTAAATGTGGGGGAAAATTTAAATCTAGGAGTCCGCGGGCAAATAAGTAAACCTCGTTAACAGGAAGTAAAATGGTGTTTGTTTCACGGTAGTAAAGAAAAGCATTACCGCTGCGTTCCGAAAAGAACATTTTTGTCCATTTTAGCTTCAATTGTAAAAAAACATTTATATTAATTCGATTTGTCTAAAAAATATTATCATTTCTTTAATTATTGGTTTAAACAAAATCAACAATCATTGTTTTATTAAAAAAAATTATATTGGAACATTTTATTGAATTTTGATGCAGTTACATCTCTAAAGCTTTTAGTTTTCTTAATAAATGATTATTTTGTTCAATATTGTAGATAAATATTACTATAATGTTTATTTTTTTATTTTATAACTAAGTTTTTAAATTTATATCACAATTGTTTTGAGTGAAATAATTATATTAAATGATATAGATCATTCGAGTTCAAAACAATACTCAACGTCTTCAATACAAATATATAAAGGTTAAATACAGTTGTATCAATCTATTTTAATAACAAAACATTACACTTTGATATGAAAATCTTATTTTTCTCAAATATAACATCAAATAATTTAGTATGAACAAGCACTAAAATTTATAAGCGTACAGATAGATATATGTTTAAAAAAATACACATAAAAAACATATTTTGATATTATTCACAAGTTTCAAGCCATTAATTCATAAGCGGTTTTGTTTTCTAATAAAATTATCAAGACATTTAGAAGGTGCTTGTGAACATAAATAATGCATTAATTTTTGCAAAACACTTGTTGAAAAATATTTTCACCAAAATTTTGGACATACCTGCTTTTTTCACGTAAGAAATAATATAATACTATAAAAGCACGTTTTAATAACATCGTGTTTATATACGTCAATTACTCTGAGCCGTGAAAGCCTTGTTGAACTGAAAAAAACGGCTTTTTAAGTTAGGTATACTGACGGAGGCTGTGTTTTTGTGATATCGTCTACTTTTAAAAGCTCGATCCGATTAAGCTATCAAAGTATTAAAAATTACCATTTTTGCACCCAATCGAAGCTTATGCCTGTTTAGCTTAAAAATAATTGTATTTTTTTATCTAATCTGCGGTAACATAATTATTTTTTTAAACCATTACTACCCATTTTATTACTGTTGCTTAAGTTGAACAATGTATATTTGATCAGATACTGCTATTAAAATCAATTAAATAATTTGTATTTATTCGATTTACAATAAAAAAAAAATCAAATTATATACAAAATTCAAAAATTTACTTTTCCTGAACACTGAAATTGTTTATTTTTTTAAACTATTTTGTATTTACTGGTACAATTTTTATGTAGAATTTTAAGTAAAATATATAGATTTATTAATATATATAACATACAATTGATAAGTACTTTGCTCGATACATTTTATTATCATTGTAATTTAGAGAATAAAGGGTATTCGAAAATAAACGCCTTTTTTATATTTTTATATGTTAATTTCATACAGTCTACACAAACAATTCTTGTTTGAGTAGAAAAAAAATGTTTTTTTAGTTGAGCTAATAATTGACGATTATTACTAGTAAAAAATAACTGTCAAAACAATTTTCTCATTGTGGAGATATATATGCTTTGTTTTAGAGTGGACATGGTTTAAAGAAGAAGAAAAAAAGAATTTTCAATACTAAAAAAACGTTAAGGAAAATTTCAATAATTTGAAAATATTAGTCATTCGTTACGAAGGCTAAGTATTTCCTTCCATAATATAGGCACGTAAAGACACTACATTGTAGTGGAAAATTCAAATGAAATTCCAGGAAACACATTTTATAGGGATTTCCTGTATTTTATGAAATTTTGCAAAACTTTATGCACATATTTGCGTTATATTTTGTTTTCCACCGTATTGCAGTTTGCAGTGATATTTCATGTTACGGAGAGGCACTTTATAACGAAGGCTGAACTATGAAATAAAATATATTGCTGTGCTTAAAAACGTAAGTATATGTACGTGATTATGGCAGTTTATATAATTTATAATACTTTGAGAGAATACATGAAGTGTGTAAAGAATAACATTAAGATGCAAATAAATCTATGTAAAGTTATGAATAAACGAGTTTTATTATAAAATAAACAGTTTAATACAAATGAAATTAAACTCAACATTTAAAATTGCTTCAGATAATTATCTTTAGTAATGCAAATTTAGGTAGTCAACTTAAATCGACATCTTAAAATATATTATTTAAAGGTCCATCATTATTAATGTGAATGCTTTCATAAAACTTTAATAATATAAATATACTCTAGTAAAACTTTTTGATAATGTCAAACAGGCGTTAGTAAAAAATCCAAATTAATTATCAATACATTTCATTACATCATTTGTCAAGTTTTTTGTTTTCTCAGTAGTAGTTGAACAACTATGAAGTCCGCAGTTATAATCATATAATAGAAAATATATTTGAAATTGAAATTATTTTACTATTCAATAAAATCTTAACTCAGTAAAAATAGTAAACAGTAAAAATAGTAAGTAACACAACACTAGTTAAATCATCAACATACTAATAATTATTCTATGTTGCTAACCACTTTATAATTCAGCACTTTTGAGCCATTAATATATTAGTTGAAAATACGTTTGTCTCTATAAATCGTATAGAAAACACTTCATTTTGAGAAAAATCTTGAATGTCTCGGTTTGTGAAGAACATATTATGATACTCGTAAGTCTATGTAGTTGGTATTTAATCCTATATACTTTACACGTGTATATATAAACTTATGGTTTTATTACTACGCCTTTCACCATAAGTGCAGTTTGAGTGCACTATGCAAATGCGCTACATTTTCAAAAATTGGTTGAACAGTTGGGCAATCCTCAAAGTTTGTCCCAGTTGCAGTTTGCAACTAAACTTTTGCTAATACTGTTCTGCTCTGAATTAATCTCTTCTTTGAGTTGGTGAATTTAATTTTACAACATTGACTACGAGTATTAAAAATGATCACTACTTTAATACTTTGATAAACCAATTTTTCATCATTTTTCGGAATATATTAATCAGATTGTTACTATTTCAAGTAGTTTTAATAAAATTAATTGAAATAATTCAACACGATAAAAAAATGTTCTGTATGGTATATATAATAGCTAATATTTATGATTTTGGTGTAAAAAGCCTATATACCTCTAAAGAGTATTTATTATATTTACCAAACTAAATGAATAAATAAACAATTGAATTACAAGATTTATATTTTCAATCATATTTGTTTAAAAATGAGGAATATAATAATATCAATATAAAAACTGTTTTTGGCATATTTTTCACAACTAATAATTGTCGATTGTTACATCAACAAATTTGGTTTGTATCCTGGTTTCAAATGTGCATGAAAAAACTAATGCCTTTTGATAACTTTTTGCCAGCTACGGAATTACATTTCTAAGTTATCTGCCCATAAATTGAATGCATTATTTAATTGCTATAAAATAAAGACTAGATTTGTAATAAATTTATGACTTATGGTATTTTTTGATATACATAAAAATGAATTTAGTTTTTATTTCTTTCAGTAACTTAACTTAATAGTGAAAATTGGATGTTTAGAAGTACACAACGATAATAGTTAAAAGAGAATTTTTCAATACAGTACTAAATTAACAACAATCAAATATAATAAAATAATAAATGAAAATAAACGGCAATTATAATAGCATATTATTTGAAACAATAAAATTAAGCAAACATAATATTTAAGTTTTCCTTTAAAACACGATAAATTTTAAATTGTATTTCTGCTGTCTTTAAACTAAACTATTATATAACTTGTATTTATTTGTACAGTTCAGGCAATAGTTTTTGAAAGTTTATTATAATATAAAAGCTTCTTAATTACTGTTGTGATAATATATTTATGTCTACTTTGCCAACTGAGCAAACTCGATAAATTGTTTTCAAAATACATTTACGCACGCTAGACTTCAAGAAGTTTTGACATAGCTCGAGATCAGTCACTTGCATCGAAATG
>JAPMAE010000800.1:3516-20269 GCA_036584705.1 Rhyacophila sp. 25_7 | reverse complement strand
GAGTGGGCGTTTTTTGAAACACCAAATTTTCTTCTAAATATAAAAACCATTCAGTAGTTATTATTTAATATTTAATATGTAAAGTCAATTACTTTAACGTTAAGTGTAGTTGTTGCAGATTATTTATACGTATTTAAATAATAGAGGTTTGTAAAATAATCGGTTAGTATTTTTAAATTACGGTACATTAGTTATAACGGCTGCCTACATCATTTAACAGTATTTACTTTGAGAGAATTCTGAAAGAAGTACCTTTTTCAACGATGCATTGTTGGCATTTTTTGACTTTATCACATTGCGCGTAAGTATTATGCAAAGTAAGCAACATGAAAATGACCTGGTTGCTTGAATATTCCATATAATTGTATTAAATTTTATATTTAAAAAAAGCTCTTCATAAAGTAAAAAATCATTAATGAAATAGATTTTTCTCAATAGTAGAGGGTGACCAATAGACATAAGGATAAATATCAAAGTGTAAATATTGCAGTGCAGTGCAATTTTATTACAATATAACACAATAGACTTCAAGAGTTACGTAATACTCTTGGTTTTTGATCTCCTATCAAATGACAAACTCACACAAATATGTATTGAAATAGTAGAAGAAAAGTTGTTAAAATATACGGACAACAAAATCCACACAACATCGTTGTTGCAGCACTAAAATATAGTTTAATTTGATATTTGTCAATAATTTTTACTTTTAAATGGCTCTGTATTTATTCGATCATATCTTGGAGTTATTACAATAATCACTTTTCATTTTGCGGCTTTATTAAAAAGTATTTATTAAAAAAGAGAATATAAAGCTTTAAAGAGTGTAATAGTAAAAATACAAATATTTTTTAGACAATTTTACATTATATATAATATTTTATAATAAAGTAGAAAAAATCATAGGGTTGACTTACTTTTAATTTAATTGATGAGAAATTCCATTGATCGACTTGCAGATTATTTACTGTTACAAAGCGCAAATATTAGTTCTTGAATAAGTGATGAATCATCAATTACTTTGTAGTTTACTGCTTTATGTCTTGGTGGTGTGAGCATATAAAATGTTATGGTGAGAATCGTTAAAAATATCTTCCCAGTAAAAATAATACATTTATAATTTGATGGTTTTATAATAGATATTAATCATATAATAATATATAACTGAAGTTCTAATCAACAAAAATATTATGTAAGTGTGATTGACTGAAGATTTAAACGTCTTATATTCATAAAAATGTAACACAGTAGTCTAATAACCCTTATTGTGGTACATTTTTTCTCTCTGTTATATACGCAAATACTTAAGAATTTCGTTCTATACTACAATGATAATATATATAACTGAAAATGTTTTCAATGGTTTATTGTATTATTTTTTTAAATTTAAATTCAAAATAAGCTAATCACGCATGAAAATAAGTGTTTAGATTGCTCATATCTTATTAACTGTGTGACTATATTAATGTAATTTCCAAGCATGAAGATCAGTTCGCTCAATGTTTAATTATGCCCCTGGGATGAGAGCATTGTTTTATGATGGCATATTAAATATTTAATGACTGTCTTTCGATTACGAAGCAATGAAATACACAAATTAGCCATGAACTTGCATTTAATTGCGTTATTAAAAAGGATGACGTATAAATTAACGTAAACGTTGTAGAGATAAAACTAGTTTAGTTATGGCTTAATATAAATGTATACTAAATATAAAAATGACTTTATCGTTGAATTTATTATCGTCAATATAGTTATTAATTTAACTATTTACCGGTATTAACAAACTAAATCATATTAAAATATTAAATTTTATGTTGATAAAATGTTACATAAAATCACTTTGATAAGAAATATGAGAAAAACCTTATAACCATATAGGTACCCAAAAATAAATCTTGAAAAAAGAGACTTTTTAAGTAAAACATTGTCATTTTGATACGAATGCCTACTCATTTTTACTACTTTCTTTGCATTATATCTACCACGTTTATAGACTGTTCGACTAATATTTCAATAATAACACACTTTTCAGACTTCTTTATACAATACGCAATTAAAAATTAAAGCCCGGCTCCATCTGTCAAAGCATTTTAAACTAAAAAAAATACTTATCTCATATATAAAAACCAAAATCTATAAAAATAAACAGGTGATCCCAGAGCTTGTAAAAAACAAAAACCATTGCATTCAAATTTTTACTGAGGTCCAAAACCTTGTCGATGAAAACTAAATTTAGGGTAATTAACGTCATTAATAAATGTCCAGTTCTGTACGAAAGTAAAATTTGGAGTAGGCTAATAAGAGGAGTAGAGAAATAAAAAATGCGATAGATATATGCTACTTCTATGGTGAACCATAATATCATCGTCCACTATTCGTATTATTTCATTTAAACTTATTCGTATCATGCCGAGAGTTTAGAAAGCATTATGAATCTTCTTAGCTAAAGACGTTTATTGGGTACCAGATCATCTCAGTTATAGTATACAGAACAAGTTCAAAAAAAGATTCACATCATTTTATACAATACACATTTTTTTTAATATGACATTTTCAATCCGTAATAATTAAGATGTATATGAATATATTGTGAAAAATGTATCAAACTTACTTTTATAACTGATAAATATCGAAAATTGGGTAAATGTTTTGCCCAATGTAATTATGTAGGACTAAGTATATATTTTGACAATAACATTGGCGATGTTTTTAAGCTTGATAAAAAGTCTCTTAATAAATTAATATAGTCATTTACAATTTGTAAACTCGACATATATTGTCGAAAAGGCAGAATTAATGGCATCAGTTTGCGAGCATTTGTCGAAAGCGGACAGTTGCTTATACACGTCTACCGCTCGCAACAGCGGGGTATATTAATCGTTTTCCGCAATTTATTCTCCCCAATAACGGTTTAACTCGCTGATGGTTAATTTTGCAACATTTTCGATATTTATAGCACTCGGAAAATGTCATTAAATTCTTTGTAAATTATGCTATACCAGCTGGTTAAACATCGTGTGCTTTTCATGTGTATTTGAATCAACGGAACTGAACACAATCATAATTATACGTGAAAATAAAAAAAATCAATTTAATACACTTTATTATACTGAAAATGTTAATATTTATGTATATTTTATTTTAATATATTTTTTAAAAGTTTCATAGATTCAACACATAACTTCTTACGTTCGATTCATTATAAAGTAAGTTTTAAAGTATAGATAATTTTCTTTATAAAAACGAATAAAGATCAATAATATTCAATGAAGAACTTGTTTAAAAAAAAATCTTTTAAAAACTACTTAAAAAAATTAAATATAACTAGCATAATTTATAATATTTTCATATTAGATAGTTTAGCGATAGTGCATTCCACTGCTACTTCAAGGGTCACGATTTCGAATCACGTGGTGGTCATGTAGTCATTTATTTGCACTTGTAGCCAAAACATAAACTCAAAATGATCGAGCTGTTAATTAGCCAATATTACTCTAAAAAAAATACTGGTTAGAAAATATTCACACTATGAAAGTTTCATATGCCCCATCTCGAAACGAACATGGAATTAAAGCAAATAAATAATATGCAAGTATTATACACGTATATTAATATTTTGTTATATTTTCAATAGAAAAGTACTCGCGATTTATTTTGTCGCGATAGTTTAATTTATGGGTTACATATTTTATTATTTTCGATGTTAACTATTAGTATTCTAATCATTCTCCCTATTCGTAAATCGATATAGATTTCAAGAAAACCCATACATGCTTTGGGCGTATGAAATACCCTGATCATTAGAGTTGTTAATATACCATTAAGACACATTTTTATTACTCTTTATAAAATCATCAGACTCACGCTGAGACTCATAATAGCAGGATAGGAAGCTTTATCTTGTGTACACTTTTATAATTCCTGTTTAAATTTATTTAAAGACTTTTTTATATGCAATTTTACAGAATTATTTTTTGTTTAGATACATGTAAATAGTCAAAGAAATTGACTAAATAGATATCGTTTCAAAATAGCTGAAACTTAGAAGTAAATCTGCGAAAAAATAATTAATTAATGACTTCTTGTACCGTGGGCAATCAAACTCGAAAAAAAGCTTTGTTTAATCTCAGGATTATTAATATCGAATACACGTAATTAAGTATTATTATTAAAAGCATGGCTACTAACTTTACTATACTTATAAACGAATAGTAAATTTTTACTCAACAGTAAATACATGACATTTTTTTATGATTAATCATGTTAAATCTCAATATTACAAGGATAACCATATATTAGAAAATAACTTACTAAGTAATCGCTCTCAAAGTTAACGTTGCATTTTATTATCTCTTCTTTCTATACGAGGTTAAGCATGTTAACCTATAAATGCCTGACACTGAGTAGTTCGCATGAACAAAGGACGCTAAAGAGGTTAATCACGAGGTGACAGCTGTCCCTGAAATGCAACTAATTGCTGGGTATTATATCATATTACAGTGACGCTGTCGCAAACATTTTCAATGTTGTTTACAATAATGATGTCAATTTTATTTTTTTAATATTTTCTTATAAACTCATAATATAATCCAGTTTTTAAAAATGATTTTTTTTACTATTTTTTCATTATCATTTTCATAATGAATGTATACAGCGTATTGTCAGATTGTTTTACGAGTAATTGTATTAAAATATAAACTACTATCTAAAGTACGAGTATACCCATATATAAGTATGAACTATTATTTTACTTCTTGAGAAAAAAATTAAAAATCCTAAGGGTCATTTGGATTCGAACAAAGTTTGCTTTTTTCTTATTGAATTATATAAAGTTGTTGCCCGTCATTATTATGTTTTTATACAAAAATTGAAAACACAACATTTAAAAAAACATAATACTTTTTTATTCTGCGTGTTTTATTAAGTACTAAAAACTATTATAATCTAAGTGTACGTCTAAATAAAGGGAATTAAAAACAAATTGATAAAATATTGACTAAAGGTTTGAATGGAAAAAGATTTATTAGTTTAATATTTTGATACCATTTTTGATTTTATATTTTCATTCAACTTTTATGTAACTATTTTTTAATGATTTATTTTTTTGGTAGCCATAACATGATACCAAATGAAAATTAGAAAAAAAATAACAGTTATGAAAAATTTTACTTCATGAAAGTATTATATGCTCATTTTCTAGGGGGATATGGAATAAGATCAGATTGAATTATTTGTTTTAGAATTTATATAAATCGTAATTATGTCGCTTTACCATAAATCAATCAAAGAGAGGTAAAATTTATTTTTATAGATTATCATACTTATTTGTACAAACATAATATTTTTTTACAAATTCATTGTAAATTTATTTAAAAAAAGTCAACAAGCATTAATTGCGAGTCAATTTATAATAACTGTTTTAATGTATAACGAGGCTACGTAACGGGCGTGCTATTGGCTGAAAGAAAATCACAGCACTGATAAACGTGGAACTCTCGAACATGATAATATCACTATATATATATATATATATTGACTAATAGTAGCTTTTAAAAATATTAGAACTGCTTTTGTTTAATGTTTTTTTTATTGAACGCCATTATTTTTCATTATGTCAATGGTTGAGAATCACATATAACACTGCTAGGTGTAAATTGTGGCCTGTGATATATGGGATACTAACAAATCACCACAGCAAAATACTATTCTGCAATTTCACGTGGCAATTCTATTTTTAGAAATAAATATAATTAAAGTTCATCTTTGTCTATCTCTACTGTTTACATATTGGATATGTACGTATGATGCTGCCAATGACACCCGCCACCAACATCTTTTTCGAATGATGAGATTTATACTCAGAAACATCTATATATTGCTCATTTACACAAATGAATTACATTTTTATATAAACGACATCAAAAATGATACGTTTATTTGAAACAGTTACCATGTTTAACTGATAAAACAATCTATTTAGATATTTTTTCTGTATTTATTGGAATGACAACGGTAATGATTATATAGTATTTTTATGTCATTAAATTACAAAAGAATATTAAATATTTAATTTATAAGATTTTTTACCAAAATTACTAATAAGAACATTTTTTTCTTTATCCTTTTATTAACGAATCTTTAAGTACATCACCCAGGGCTCAGAAAAATTAAATAAAACAAAAAATAAACAATCTATAAAATCAAATATATAACAATCATATTAATTAGATCCATTTATCTGTATTAGTATTTTTTTCAACAAGAAAGCGAATATTATATTACCATCCTTTACGGTATATAAGTAATGAAATTTTCATGGTGCGCGTGATTCGTCATGAAATAACTGTCATGTAAAGTGGCTTTTTGTTACAACATCAAGAGACACTGAACCTGAAACTGATATGATAGAGTTTAGAAAAAGAACCGTATTATAGTGAGATTTTATTTTTAGTGGTGATTTCAATTACATAGCGTTATTGGCATATTCGAGATCGCACAACTTCAAATTCGGGGCTATAGTTATTCCTCGGTTAGGCGGTATTGATTTACGTAGTATGAAATCAAGCATGCTAATGAATAAAAACGGTGCAAGGACACATCGCTGTCTGACTCCGGTCGTGACTCCAAACCATTCAGTGGTAGTATCGCTAGTTCTAACACAGCATTCGCTACCTTTGAGTAGGGATTTGATGATGGCAATAATCTTGGGAGGTTAAGGTTAATTGGACTGTTAAGCTCATGGCTCTGCTGGAGTAGACAGCGCAGGTTGTGGACATGGTCTGCACAGGAGCGTTTTGATAGGAATCCTACCCGATTCACTCGGAGGACACGCATGATTGGGTCCCTAATTCGTATTAAGACTATATAAGTCAAAATCTTTCCCGGAACATATTCTCTCGGGCAGCGTTCTTCACTCCACTCTCTTGTCATCAGATGGTAGAGTGGGTATATAATTGCATTTAGGCTACACTTTAAGAACTCCGGATATATTCTATCTCCTCGTGATGCTCTCTTGCTCTCTCATTCTTCAGCCTTTTCACAACAAAGATAAGTTCATTGTATGTAAACGCATGGTCCTGAGGTATATCTGATGGGTTTGTGGAAGGCGGGCGGTTCAATACCTTCTGAAATGTTCCTTCCAGATACTTTTAACGCAGTCTGGATCAGAGGTTATGGCCCCGTTTGAGTCGCGAATGGCTTTAGAGGTTGGTATTTGTCCTCCACATAGTTCGCGAGTTATCCGAAAGAGCTTTTTAATATCTCTCCTGCGTGCCGCCTTTTCTGTTAGGTGCACACATCGAAAAGTTCTTCGCAATACTTCGTGTTGTAGAGAAATTGGTCAATTTGTGTTCTCGTATGTCCATTAGGGAACGTCCATGTATATTTGTGTATGTCTTTGTGAGAAAATATGGTCCCTCCAATGGTGAGATTATTCATAGTGGCTAGTTCTATTAGTCGTTCACCATTTTCATTGAGACTGCCAAGGCCGTATTTTCCTAAAGTCGCATTGCCAGACGTTGGGACTATACTTGTGCATTGCAGTCCCTCGTCATAATTACGCGATCCATTTTTGGGGTTTTTCAAAATGAAGCATAAGTAGAGTAGAAGGCGTCCATAGTCTGTGTGTCAGCATCTTTGGTGGGGGCAAAGCACTGGAATATGGTCACAGAGCCATTTCTCGTTCTGAAAGAGGCACGTATCAATCTCTCCGAGATTAGTTCCCATTTAACAAGACAACATGCCGCTCTCTTCGATATCATTACTGCTACTCTCTGGCGGTAGAATTGCTCGTAACCGGAATAGATTATCGAATAACACTATATCTCTTTTCTCGCAGCGCCTGTCCAGCGCACTTCGAGAATCCTAGAATATCTATTTTGTAGGCATTCATGATGCGAGTTGCATGAAGGTCTTTTCCGGGAGTACGCAAGGTACCGATATTGTATGAATCTATGAACATGTGGAAATTATGGGAGAGGATTACATTCTTGTCGCGCTTGGTCGTAAGAGCCGGCTATCCGAGGATTCTACGATGATATTTTAATCGTGTTTAATTTAAGCAGACAAGGTGATTAGACATGTGCTTCCGAGACCTGGTCCGCAAGGGTCCTAATAGTCGGCTGAACTAGGTTTTTTGTCGAGAATTTCATTCCCTTACCCAGAGGGTTACCAGTTTTGAGGCACCGGTCATTCGCCGTTCGTCCCTCTATTGTTAGCTACAGTTGGCAATGCATTGCCCGGAGGTTACCGCCAGGAGGTCTATAGTTGGGACTTGCTGTTGGTTTGGCGTTTTCCAACATTTACTATAAGCACAACTACTGGCATCGATGTACCCATGTGGGACCTGGCCAGCCATTAATTTCCAATTAATCAATTATTTCTTTAAAAGTACACTTCATATGCGGCAAGCAGTTAACAGTTATGTAAAATACTCTTTACATTATATTTTGCATCATTAAAAGTTTTTTAAAAAGAATCTTCGGAAGAAAACAAAAATCAGCTAAAATTTTCAAATAATTTTACAAACTTAAACGGAAGTACTACAATTTTTATTTACTGATCAATATATGTTTTTAACTATATGTTTTTACTAACTAAGAAACTAAAGTAAAATTTGGTAAACAGAATTTACTTTGAATATCGTAATTCATATATGAGAAACTTCTTTATTAAAATAATGTAACGGATTTTAAAGGGTTTCGTGAGTTGACAATATTTGAAGACCACTGTTCTATATCATTCTAATGTATGCGTTAGTTTATGAAATTATTTATTTAATATACACATTTTTATTCGCTAAACAAGTGTCTCACAAAAATAATTATATTTTAAACTATGTTGTAAATGGATAATTTCAAAGTTATTTCACCAAAATAAATATCACACAATAAATTGCTGAAATAAAATATACAAGTGCGTGCTATTTTAATTTAAAAAAATCTGTTATATCGTTTGTCGTTAGACTTTTCATATATGACAAATATTTATTTAAAATCTCATGAACGAATATAGCATCATAGCACAGATGAGTTTAGCCATTCATTAGGTAGTTTTATGGAAGAAAAAATTATATATTTTATACCATGAATATGTACTGTATAAATATTTTATGTTATTATGATAATATATTTTGATTGTTATATAAAAAGAAAAAAAATAATGTTCCAAAAATTTTTTTTGGAAGGCAAGTTCTGTAGTATTTGCTTAAGAATATCAATACTAAAGAGATTAGTGTAAGACACGCTCATTTATACAAGTGTGTCTGTCGTTAAAATGGCTGATACTATGTATTTTTTATATAATATTAATTTTTATTTAATTTTTCACCACAACTTATACCGGTTAAGTTAGGCCTCCGATTTTTCAGTATCCAGCAATTTTAATAAGTTAAACAGAGCCTTAAATAAATGTAATTAATTTCGAAGACAAATGCAATAAAGTTTGTAACAAATTTAATGAGAATAAATTTACGTTACCCTAAGCCAATTTCTAGCCCACATCCCGACGGTTCGATGCGTTCTATTTACTTATTCTGCCAATGCTAGATGTGGGTTTGACATCCAAAGAGAAATAGATTCTCTTGTTAGAATGTTTTAGACAAATCTAAATCTTACAATTTCATGGTATTATAAAAAAATAAAAAACGTCGTATATGCAATCAAAAAGTAAAGCCGAAAGATATCAGTAGGGAAATAAATATAAAACGTACAATAAAATTACGAATGTGTAATTAAAAAATCAAACTTATGTTGAATGACACTTTTATTGTATTTTTCATAATAGATATTAATATTTTCATCTTTAACCATGCCGCACCCTTTAACTGGAGCATATGGATATAGATTATCTCTGTATATGTTATTCAACGGCCCCCCAGCATGAGGGAATCCGGTTGGCTTTAAGAAAAAGCAAACCTGGTTGAGATGCAATTCAGGCATTCTCACTACGTAGTCAGGCCAAATTAAACATTTTACTGTGGATACAATAAGATACTATTTTCCCATTAATTCAATTCGTAAATGGTTGTACCATCTAGTCATCTCTCTTTGAACCTCAATAATTTATTATTTCAAGAATTCGTAAAATACCATGATTCGCTACCATCGAGCAACACTCAATAATCAAGCGTTGAATTGGCGGTATCAGCTTTTGACTGAGTACAACAATAAGTTCAAGACATTTCGAATGAATTTAAACGTTGATCCAGCATAACATGCCCAATAAAGTTATCAAATAAAAATACATATAGCGATGAAATAAGTAAATAAAAAAATATGTATATTAAACAAAAAACCAGATGTCTTTTTTTCACTGTATTTTTACAATGATAGTATTAAAACTTTTTGAAATATCGACCACTGTATGATTCATTTTACCGTTTTTTTAATATTTAAATACTCTGCATACTTTTATAACACAGTAACATTTAGAGTTAATCATTTTCTCATGTGTTGAAAGAAAACATTTATATGGAATTAATAGTTTTATTAAAAAAATTATATTTTTTTTATTTGAACCGATTTTCAGTATGTATTTTCGCGTTGAATAGGTCACATTTTATTTAATGTTACCATTATATAGTTGGAGTATATATTTTAAATATTTTTTAATCGAGTACAGACAAATAATTTCTTTTTAAAATCACTAATAATCCTCATGATACAATTAAGCAATCTTAATAATCTAAACAAGGCAGAGTACAAAACTTCATAAGCTATCGAGTCTGCTAGCTATCAGAAACGGTGGCCGGTAAAAAGATAAAATCTCACCTAAACCATTCACCGCTACACTTATATAAATTCCGGCAACCAGCCTTAGAGTACAGGGGGATTGTCATTAACATTTCAAATTTTCATATGATCTCATAGATTAATATTTGCATTACAACGCAAAATCTAGTGTCCTTATTAGAATGTAAATATTTTAGCTTCACTAGATTTTATCCTACCGTATATCAAAATTACACTGTTTTGTGGAAAAATAACAAATGAAAGAAATATATAAGTAGGCTACCGTAACACAAGCCAAATCATAATGATTATGAGACATTATGCTCCATTCAAGTCAAGTTCAGGCTTAATTGTCTTTGGCTCTCTCTCCAGTCGTTAATTTTATTCAGGAGATTAATCTCATTTTTTAACATAACAATAAATATCATATCATAAAAAATACCTTGCATGTGGCAAAAATATAATTATTCAAGAACAACTAAAAATTGATTTTTGAGAGTAATGAATTGTTTTTCAAAACATTGAAAATGCGCTTTCTAGTTTTAGAGATAAGAATGTGTATACATCGGAGATTTTTTCAATCGGTAGAGTAGTTGAAACTCTATGTTATGTAATATTTAACTCGACCACATAGAAGGTATTTTCTCGTTGAAGACAATATACGTAATCAGTCATTTTTGATAAAACTTCAAACAATATAAAATATGAACATTTTTGTAATATGACAAAAACATTTTACTATTTTATTGTAATTCTATTTTTACGTAAATGTTGTCATTTTAAAATACTTTAGCTAGAAAATAAATGTTAATTAAATGCTATAAATAATTGCAGATATTTATTAACTTTGTTTAGTACGAGTATTTAGAATTATATTTATTTTGAACTGTCCTGTAATTCTAAAACAAGACTAGCCGAAGCGAACAGTAGGTAGAATGAGCGTCGCGTAGAAGCCGCCTTTCTAAGGGAGCAACGCTAGATTTCCCGCGAGGCTGTATCACAAGATAATGGCTATAACCACCACACAGACAAAGCCAGTACTCAGGGGATTTTCCTTTGCTCTGAGAGATAGATAAACAAAGACATTGTTGCTATTGTTATTATTATTATTGGGCAGAACATATTTGAACACTTCTACTTAGAACAATTTGAATAAAAATATCATTATAATATTGAAGATGGGTAAATCCACTTACAGAAAGCATACTTGTATACGTTTTTATAGTCAGCACGGGCCATATATTTTCTTAGAGTAAGTATGATGTGCTCCTTTTCTTCTCTAAACTCAATATATTGGGTTTGAAAGGGAATAAAAAAATCTTCAGAATTACTCATAATCTCTAGATTTTTGGTATTGCTAAAAATATTAAATTTTACGTGATAAAAAAATATTTTTTAAATAAAATGAATATAAAATTATATAAATAACATACATATTTGTAAATTTCAACAAGACTAAGAATTGAGTTTTTTAAAAATTGCAACAGTGTGGCGACTATCTAAATAAAATGCAGCGACAATGCTTAACAGACGTGTTTGTATTACTCAATTATTTGATCTGTGGTGCTATATTTTTGATCTGCTTCCTTGGTTTTTTTAATGAAAAATTATAGATTGAAACTGCAAAGACTAAGGAAAAAACAAAATCAATACACATTGATACATAATACTATTGGCATATATGCAAAGGTTTTAAGAAAAAGTATTATTTATAAGTAAAATTTGTTGATTACTAAAATGTTATGAAAGGTGGCTTAGAGCGATTGCTCATCATTAAGCATGTGAGATTTATACGACTTAATTCTATGAGTGGTCAGTTAAGATTACTGGTATTGGTCCGTTTTAATTTTGTCCCACGTGAATATTATATAATTAATTTCAGTTATTAAGCAAAACATAGACGTAGAAAGCTTTGTAAGAACTCTAGAAAAATTTAGCAGTTTAAAATAAATCTTTGACTAAAAAGAAACACAATCGACAAAAAAACTCCTCTATATTTTACTAGATGTAATTTATATTTTCAAATATAACCATAATCAGAAGAAATAGTTCAAAAAACATATTCATAAAATAAAACCAAATTATTTCATTAATTAAAATATATGTGTACTGTTTGCTGAAAATTATCAGAGAAATATTATTAAACATACATACTCGGCGCTTGTTATACGAGATGGCTATTTCGCATAAACAATATTATAGAGTAAGCCATCTCATCTCTGTTGACCATTTTTTCCGATTAGTTTTCCAAGCTAGGCCGTGTAATGTGACGCTTTTGGTTGGAAGCTTATATGTACTATACTCTTATAAGACATTGCATCTGTGCTCTTTACGTGCTGTCATGTATCATACTAAGATATATTGTAGTTTATTCTGTTTTTTTAAAACAAATTATCGAAAAAAAACATAGAAGAAAAATGCTTATGTCACCATTTGTTAAAAATTACAAAATATATAATAATAATCTGCTATTTGTATTTTACTAAATTAATGTTTTTACTTAATAATGTAACTAACTTTATTTAATAATGCTACATACGTTGTCTAATATAAAGTAATATAATTATTGTTTTATTATTGTTTTTACTATAAACTTTTTGAAATTTATATATTATAAATCATAAAAATAAAATTAATTAAACTGTTACCTACTGTTAGAGTAAATAGCATAGAACATATTTAAGTGATCATCTGATAAAATATATATTTTTACCTCTACTACTTGTTGTAATTATTTTAGAGACAAATATAAAAAAAAAGTTTAATACTTGCAAGAGATTTGCTTCTGCTACTTGAAATATTCTTTAAATCTCCTAATAATATAGGGTAGTTATAATATTTTTCTTATATTTTAAGTAAAATATTGAATCAAATTAAAAATATAATTACCAATAGCTAGTACATGAGATCAAATATAAATCGAAGTTTGAATTTTTACGTCTTATACACTGAAAAATAATTACTGCTTATAAGTCAAGATTTTTATTAAAAAATAGTGACACGAGAATTTAAGAGTCGCCTTATATTTGAGTCTCAAACTACTCGTAAGTAACAATAAATTTAATAAAACACATATCATAATGAAAAATGTGGCTATATTTTAATTAGTGAATTCAAATAGCGGCATGTTTTACACATTACCGGCACATTACGACGTCTAACGGTTGTTATTAATCTATTTTTGATTCTGTTCATTTAACGTATTTTTTTTATATCTTCAAAAATATTATATGAGACCATATTGATACACAAGGAGTTCTAAATTAAAGAGTTTGCTATATCTATAATTTTAAGATTATGGTAGTGTCAACAATTGCAAAAAAATTATGTTAAACATTGGTGATTGTAAAAATAAGACTTCATGAATGAACATTCCACCGGAGAAACATTGCAGGATCCTAAGAAAAGACGTTTCACGGTAGGTACTATAACCTAAATATTCTGTTATATATATATTTTGTTGAGAATTACCATTCGTTTCAAAATAATAGTAAAATTTTTTTAATAGAGTATATTAATATTCCAAAAAAGAAAATTCAAATGTAGGTTTTATTTATTAACCAGTTGCTAATGGTACTCACGAAAAAATGTCGTAGATTGTTCGAATATTTCTCATTAAATAATAGAGTAAAACTCTAAGGTATGAACATATGTAATGAATACACACATTGGAAAGTACTTTGAAATATGTTTATATTATTTGTTTTATTCATAAAATATTATTAAAAGATACATGCTCTAGTAAATATTTAAATTGTAATTAAACTAAATTGCTATATATTATAGGAATTTTTAAACTAGGATTCGGGGTAAATATAGAAATGTAAAATATGATCACTGAAAGTATTTGTATTGTCTAATTAATTAATATTATATTTTTTAAATATATATCCAGATATATAATTTGATTTAAAGTGTACAACAAAAAAAAATATTATTAAATAATGAAAATGTATATATTTATAGATTCCAAAAATTCAAAAATATCAAATCAGAAAATAAACTACCAAATAACTCAATTTACCTGAACAAATAAGCTTGAGAAAAAGTGTCCTTAGTTAAAGTCCTTAGTTAAACATTTTAAAATTATAATTTAAATAATACTTTAATACGGTGCAATAAATCAGGAGAGCTTAGAAAAGCTTTTCATACCATACACATACTCGTATATGACGAACCGCGCTTGACCGAAAGCCGCTTATAAAAGAAAACAAAAAACAATGTTCGGAAAAGTGGAAAATTCTGGAAAAAGCACAGAGCTACTGTGACGTGCAAGCTGCAACGCGGAAAATGGATTTCCCGGATACAACTTTGCCTCTCGTTCTAGATTTAAAAACAGTGATTACTAACATTGCAAATGAAGCCGATCAAAAATGTGACATTAATTTTTTGAAAACACCTTAAGATTTGAATAAAGTTTTTTTTTCACTTTTTACATATTTTATTACCGCTAATTAACATGTTATGCTTATATATTGAGACATTCAAAATGACTTAGTGCGTGTTTGTCAAGAAGGTATTTGAAGGAACTTTAGTCGGCACTTGGTCTATCGACCGCTTCAGAATGAGATGGTCGGAAAACGTAACTATAGATGCAAATATTTTGAGTTTAAATGACTGTAGAGAGATAAAGGCTTGGTGGAAGGTTGTGCAGTTGGCCATGGATCTGAATCGTTGCGCTTTATTAAATAATAATAATAATAATATGTTTGAACTAACAATGGTGTAAGAGCAAATAATAATCTTATAACGGAAAATTATTTGGTGTACATTCAAACGCCATTTGCATAATACTCCAATTAAACATGTTGCATTAATCATACCTGATTTTTAAAGGCGGGTGGGTAGTCTAATAAAAATACGTAGTTTTACGTAACCGTGAAAAAGTCAAAAAAAAATTAATATTTCATCCTACATCTGTTGTATTTGTCTACATTTTGTCGTCCGAAGGTTTTTATCTGGAGATGTCAACTCTGATAATGCATCAGCATTTTATTACTCTTTCGTAGTTTATATGTATTCATATAATTACAAACAAGTCAAAAAATATATTTTATAGTAAAATTTGAATTTACTGCATCATTTATATGAATATAAATTAATTGAAATGCATATTTCTTTAAATTCAGAAAGGTTGAGCATCACTCGGTTTGAAGTTAGAGTGTTGCGGGATTAAGCTGATGTTTTGTTTCCACTGTCTTTTAATTTTTCATCACAATGCTCCAGTGAATCTACGTGGATATAATGCAAAC
This sequence comes from Rhyacophila sp. 25_7, assembly GCA_036584705.1. Classification (NCBI taxonomy): domain Eukaryota; kingdom Metazoa; phylum Arthropoda; class Insecta; order Trichoptera; family Rhyacophilidae; genus Rhyacophila; species Rhyacophila sp. 25_7. The sequence continues at coordinate 4,287 of JAPMAE010000800.1, read as the reverse complement.
AGGACAAAATTATTTTAATTTAGTAAAATACAATTAAATTATTTTTTAAAAATAATAAATAAAACACCATTTGATGGTATGAAAACTAAGAATATAATTTTAATGTCAAATGTAACGTTGTTTCCATAATTTGTGTTTAATCGCTCGATTAAAAAAATATATAAAAAAAAACTATAGGTTACCGTGACCAAAATGCAAAAATAATGTCACGAACAATATTTAAGAAGTTATGATCCTTTCACTCAGCTCTGTCTACTCTGAAAACTTCATTGTCTCTAACACTTTATCATCAGTCGTTTATACTTAACCGTTATGTATCTTCAGCAACATTACTGTTCTATCTCGTTTTGTAGTGGCTGAGAAAATAAGTGCTTTCTAGAATTCCTTCAAATAGAGTTTTGATACTTTTAGTTTATTACTTTCAAAACGTTAAGTATGTAAGAAGTTAATTGCTTGATAAGCGCAGCGTTACGTTAGGATGCAATCTCATTATATTTACCTGGTTCACAAACATCTCTTTAGAGTAACTAATTTTGAAAAAGACACTTATTAAATAGACTTTATATTCCTCACAGGTTTTTTTTTGAAAAACAGAAAAATATCATATTAAATTGTAGAAATACTTGTCTTATATCTTGGAGTTTGATAAATTACTCTTAAGTTTGAATGCAATATAATTAATTTCTCCACTCTTAATTTCTATTGAAACAATTATGTAACAATAACACAGCTTTTTACATATTTTCACAAATATACACACACACATATATA
>JAPMAE010000793.1:11475-23096 GCA_036584705.1 Rhyacophila sp. 25_7 | reverse complement strand
TCTTTCTCTTTCGATCTCCAACCTTCAACCCGAAGACATCTCAGTGTACATCCATTAAAAATATCTTATATAAATTATGTTTTTCAGTATTAAATAAATTAATCTATATATAATAAAAAGTATTATTATTTAATCTCAGTGAAAAACGTAAAAGCACTTCAAAATTCATTTTTTTCTTTTTTATCTATCTTTCTGAAATATAATACTTGAGCTTCGTATAGATAGTTCATTTAACTAATTCATAAAAAAAATCAAGGAATAATTATACTATGTTCATAAGTTTTGCATATTTTTATACGTTTAAATAACTACTGATTTATTGAAAAATTGGTTGGATTTGAAATTATGTTTATAAAAAGTGTTTTTAATATTGATATCATCAGAAATGGCATATAAATGCATTTATGTCGTGAGAAAATTTATACATTCCATATTTGTTAAGTCATTTTCACATAATCAAGCCTTAATGTCACAAAAACAGGGCACCGTTCATATAGAAAGATCCATCTTTGATTAATACAGTCAGCCAGCCTTTTTGGATTTTTTACTCTTCTCTCAGGTGCATGTGTTGTGCTTTTTTGTTGTGTTTCTTTACAAAGTCAGAGCTCTCCAATATAACATTTTCTTATTTAATATGTAACCTTTTATGTTTATTTCATTTAAATATTGCTATTTTTTCATATCACTAGCATATCTTAAAAACTAAATAGCGTTCAGTTTTTAATATAATATTATAACATAATGCATGTTTGGCGATTATATGATTAAACAAGTATATCACCTGTTCTATGTTATTTCATTTCAATATTCTAAGTTATCGGCATACGTGTCGATATCGTCTTTGTCAAAAGTAAAAAGAAAAAATACCGCGTTAAAATAGTAATATATATTATTAATTTAACAAGTTATTTGAAACACCAGACTTTACGATAATTATATTTATATTTATTTTCATTAATAAGACTCGGATCGAATTTTCCGCATGGATATATTAGTTATATATACATTTTTCATTTATATATCATCTTATTTTTTCTTCAATATCATGAAGGGTTTTTAATTATAACATAAATAATTCTTCATAACATTTATAGCTATCTTATCGTACTAACTGCTTTTTGAAGAATAAATCTGAATTTGTAACTACGAGTAATTAATTACAATAATTTAACTTATAACCAAATATAAATGTATTTTTACTAGATTAGGAAATACTTAAAAACAGCTATTGCTAATATGTTAATTTTCCGATCATTTTAAAACGTAATCTTTAGTTAAAGAAGTAAATGAATCAATTAATAACATTTTATTCATTTGATAATTCCAGGTAATTTTATTTATCGTGTATTAAAAACATTTTGATTTGAATTTATTTAAATGGCAATGATATATAAAAGTATAACGCAAATATACGCAATACTCGTACATACCTAAGTGCCTAGACATATTTGACAATCGCTGGAGTCCGCTTTGCGGCCTGTGCCTTCTATTCTGTCAGTGTTGATGAAAAATGACGCCGCGCAAACGTGTCCTTAATCTGTAATTATTTCATACTTTGTTGCCATCCTCCGTCGCCGGCCGCAGCATAACGCATATTATCTCTTCTTATTGAAAAAAAATCCAGACATTTTGAACACATTATGAGATTCAGAAATTTAATATCATCAGAAATAATTATTTTACAGTTACTATTGGCACCAAGTGATTAAATAAATTATACATATTAAATCGGTCATTATAATGCATAAAAGCAAACGATTATATAGTCAAATTCTATAAGGATATACACGCCATGCACATATTTTTTATATACTTTCAAATCAATGTATTAACTGTACAAAAATTTGTTTTTTTTTTCAATAAGTAATTACAGATAAGTGCCATCGTAATTATTGAGCATTTAAACCTTGTAAATATATGAAATAGCATTTAGTTAATTCAAAAGTTTTTTTCCAATATAATAAGATAAGCTTTTTTCTCTAAGTAAACTATATTTCCAAGCAAAACTTATAATACATATCATTAATCAAATATAATACATGTATAAAATATTCTATTTTACTATTAGGAAAAAATAATATAAAATCAATTTATCTAAACATGCTTCATTACTTTTGTTTAAAACCAATATTAGTTTTTTTTTTTTCTATATAGTCATTAGGTATACTTATCAACTTTGAGTCCATGGTTTCAACTCATTATCATTATATTAAAATAAGCGGACCAGAAAAAATATATTTTAACAAGTTTTAGATCGGTTTTGTCTGATACATTCTCAAGACAGTTTCAACTTGATTTTTAAAAATATATTTTGTGGAAAGAAACGTAAAATATGTTATTATTTCAATACATAGAAAAAGTTTTTGTGATTGTCATACAAGTTAACTTTGGTGACCTAGAAACGACGATAATTATTTTTAATGACTAATTACATCGTATTGGAATAATTCAAAAATGTTATCTTGTTCTACATTATTTTTATGCCGACTAATCTTGATTCTTATTTATATATCCTCAATAAATGCAATTAACTATGATTTTGATATTTGTTGTAATTTGTGTATAACATTTTGAACAGTTTTCAAAAAAAGTGTTATTTATTTATAGTGACCTGAAAAATGTAAGTAAATCAAATATAACTGCTACCATTAATAAAATTTATATTCAATAATATATCCGGTTTTGTGACGTCGAAACTACAACCAATAAATTTTAATCAATAACAAAAACATATGCGTACATATTTATTTGAACGATAATTTTATTCAGTTGATGCAACAATCACAACAGCTAACTAATATAACAGAGAGCTTTCTGATAAAAACATACTGTGCTTCACCGTAATAACACACGTATAACATAACTAATGCGTAACATAAAAAAGTCCCAGATGCACCCATTATTACCCAGTGAGCCGCTTCCAGATTAGGTTGTGCTACCAAAAAACTATTTCGAATAATAATAAACATAGACCCATATTTACCTTTGCTACTGACAGGGAGCTAATGCGAGTACTTAAAAATGAATTTTCGAAAAAAAAATCATTTCCTTTCAATTTTAAATATAAAACACTCGTATTTTATTTTGTTATTTCAACATCAAATTTATATTTTTATTTGAAATAGTTAATTACTACATACGAATCTCTAATTTTGTAATAATTATTAACTTGAGGATTGAATATATTTTCGCTTAAACTTGATACTAGTATATTTTTAAAACATGAAAATTATTATTTGAACGTGTTTACTACCTTAACAACTATGACCATTGACAATATTAGGTCGTTTAAAATGAATTGTGTAGTTTTATATTAACCTGTCCATGAGTATGAATGCGCATATGCGTTGGCAGATATTCTCTCTGAAAAAGTATAGATGTGCGTGAAGCATCAAGCAATAAAATACTCGTTTATATCACTTATGCATCAAATGAACATTGTAGAATAATAGTATTTCATACATTTAATAAAATTCAAAGTTTAAAGGTAGATTCGTGAAAAAACTTTCAGCCAATTGTGTCACCGTGATTAAAAAAACTCACTCCTGGAGAGATTAAGGGTAATTAAAACACTCATGCAAAAATTTTGTTATATACCCGTAGTTATTATATTATATAATAAATATATATTTTTTAATAATAAAAAAAATATTGATCAAAGTCATTCCAATAGATTTATTTGTATAGAAAATTAACAAATTCACGTATTGTGTAGGATATCATTGGAATTTTAAAAAAGGTTTCTGTATAGTTCCATTAAAGGGAAACCCCTATTGTATGCATTTATTCTTCAATAGATTGACATTAATTATGATTCTAACGGCTGTTCGCCCATTGATTTTAATTGTTCGATACCCACAGATGGTTTGATAGGAACAGATGTTGTTTTAAATGAAATATAGAATATTACTATAAAATGAAAATAATATAACGAAGTGTACGCAAAAAATATTTTATGATCATTCCATCGGAAGTTTTCTTCAGAAATTTTCAATAAATGCTACAATCAATACGGTCATTTCGGGTAACATTGAACCAGTTTATTAGTTTTTTGCGATACTTTTCTTTTCAAAAATGATCTGCAATTAATTAAATCATTTTATGTTCTTAGCATTTTTTTAAATTAATATTGATTTCTAAATTTATTAAAATACAGGCAAAAATCGTAAGAAAACTGTTTTTATGTGTGATCCAGTGCTAAATTATAAATTGAGTATTGTGTATTGTGTAACTTTGGACCTTGATATATTCGATTAGCAATTTTCATTATTTTTAACTAACTTTTCTGTTATAAAATACACACTCATACTCGAAAATGTCAAAAAACTTATGACTAGGTGTCAATTACCCATTAGTCTGTACATACTTGTTTCAAAAAAATAAAAATCCATGTGTACTATTTTTTAGTATACATATTTTATTTTCATATAACAATATTATTTAAGTTATTTCGGCAAAAATGGATCAGCTCTTCTCTCTAGAATAAAACATTTTCAAAATCAATTTTGCTATTTTCTTTCTTCTTTAAAAGTTTTTACGAGCTTTTATTCAAAATTATTGTTTTTTCTTAAGAAAATATAACTTGAAAATTTAATAGAATTACACAAATCTATATGCAAAACAACTTAGAGCAAAATGATATCGACCGTGTCTTTTTTATTATTTTTATTAACAATTCAAATGGTAAATGTTTCAGTAAGTAAATGTGTATGGCTTTGATTAATAGGCGCCAGTCTTAAATTACTTCGCATTTTTTTCTTCGCCTGTGTGTATCTTACTTGATTAATTCGAAACGTTGTCATTAGGCTCACTTCTCACGCCTTCGATATTTTTTGCTTGCGAATATCTTTGTAGAGGATAAAAGCAATTATTATTTGTTCCAAGAAAGAAAACAAACAAGTGTTTTGCTTCATTACCACTAATCTTATTTTGATTCATGATATTATATATTCTCTTCAAAAAATCTTAGGTCTATATTTACGCAATAATTGGGCGGTTGTAAAACTGCGGTTAACGCCGATTCTTTAAATAATACACTGATGGCGAATCAGTTCTATTAATATACTCAAAAAATTGCAAAGATTAATTCTCTTAATTACATATATTTAAGAGTATAAACATTCTAAGGAAAGATATTGGATACCATTTTAAAACATATATATATATTAATAGAAAATATTTGATTATTTTGGCTTAAGAGCATATTTTTTGTTAATGTGTTTCACCCTCCAACATATACATACAAAAATCGGCTAATTACAAAACATTAATTTCTAATGACATTTTATATCCTAGAACTCAATTTTTTTTTTTTTTTTTTTTTTAAATTAATAAATAATCTTTGCGAAAACTTCATTTCATAAATTACAATACCATATGAATTTATATCATAAATAGTCACACACCTATTTATCAAGTATGTATTGTGTAAGTTGTTTTATAAATAACATTCTAATTTAGAATTAAAATTTCGTTGATATCAAATAACTTGTCTCGAACTTTTGAAAATAGATTGTTCTAAAGTTCGTATTAGAACAATACACTACATGACGATTGACATACTGCATCATACGTAACAAATATTGAAAAATAATATTTTAGCATTTCAAACTTGGAATAAAATTTCGTTGATACTCATATCGAATAATTTTTCCCGAGCTTTTGATATTCGAACGTTCCAATGTTCGTACATATTGGGATAATATACTATATGACGATTGAAACACTGCAATTAAAGCATTCGTAGTGAACAACATGCCATAAATTAAATGTACGCTTGTAACTGCCTTTAAACACTAAACATACATATTCTACTTCTCTCTCACACTCTCTATCTCTATCTTATAAAAGCATTATCTTTTTGCAATATAAATAATTAGAACCAACCTCAGTGGTTTTAAATAGGCAATTTATTTCGAAACAATTTTATTTACTGCATAATTTAATATAAATAATGAAGACAATATGATAATTTAGTATAAAATGTATTTAACTGAAAAGTGGTACGATCAGAGTTTTAGTAACATTCTCATCGACATTATTATTATTTACAATGAAAACTTAAAAAAAAATATTAATTAATTAATTAAAACCTTTAATTTGTAACAGCTTTCCAAAATTGCATATATTTTTCATGACATGGATATATTAATTAGCATCGCTTAAAACATATATATTCATAGTCTATGGTGTAAAATACGATAATGAAAAGAGATTGCTGATTGCCTAAGCATATGGATCTTTACAACAAAAAGATTGTTTTGACATTTTTTTAAAGTAATAATTATCAGTTATTAGCTCAACCAATTTGGCCTATATCTTGGTTTCAAATGTACATGAAAAAACTCACGACCTGTGAATCGGCTACGCTATTCACTCACCTACAAGAGCGACAATATATACTCGCAAATATATCTGTCAATGCAGTATGCTTCTTTCGGAGCGGATATCATATGAAATCAATATCTGTATACTTTGTTGTCCACACTAAAATTTAATATTGCACCTAGGAGGTAGTATGGTGCATCAGCATATTGTCCGAACACAATGTTACTCAAGTTTAGTTTTCAAGCAGCGTAGTAAGTAAACAAAAAGTAATTGACTTAAATTCTAGTTTTTTATTTACAAAATCTTGTTTGTTGTTATGATAATTGTTTGCAGAATTAGTAATACATTAATAATCGCAATAGCAATTACAATAACCGCTTCATGGCCGCGGACAATTCCGTGAATGTTTACCTGATCGAGCAGTTAACTATCTACAAAAATATAATTAATGTTACTGTCAATTCGCCACGTCGATTTAATTATAATTTAAATGGCGCTTTTAGTGAATCATGCGCCGCACGACACTGGTAAATTTAGTATACTTGTTATGTAGCGCGAGCGATTTACGTCCGCCGATGTCACTAGCGTTTAAATTTACATTATTTTTTAGGTGATTTTTTTACCGCCATAGCTTCACGTCTCCCGCCCCACCTGTGATTTTAGTTCGCCGCTTCGGCCAGTGGCGTGGCGTTTTGAATAATTTTAATTAAATATTAAACATGTGTTGTATTTATAACTCTCTTGTTGGTGTTAAATATCATATGAGCAGTCATGCTACGTTGAGTATAAAGGTAAACATACGAGTACTTTTAAAATATACCTAAATAAGAAATCGAATATTGGACTTAGTATAACGACAAATGACATATGAATTATCATTTTAAAAATTTAAATACTTACCTTTAACATAAGTAATTCAATAAAATAATAAGAAAAGAATCTTTTTCGGATTATTATCACTTTTATCAACTTTTATTATCGTGTCCAGTTGTTTTATGTTTAATTTTTCATTCGCTCGTTAAAAACACTTACGAGTATGCTATTAGCCTTCCATAACCACACGTATGTAATGAACGATGTTCAATCTGTATTCTTGTTTTTTTTTTTAAATAGCAAATTTCTATTGATGCTCCATTATAAAAGTGCTTTGTTTGTTTAATTTTTGCCTGGCCTCATTTTTATAGCCCATTTATTATTAATTTATAAGTACTAAACATGGATACTACTAATAAATTAAGAACCTACCACCATAATATTCAATCTTATTTCTCAAAATAATATACATTCCAATTATATCTGATGACTAAATGAACGAGATTCATTTCTTCCTTCTATTATATAATTTCTTCCTTTCTAAAGTACCAGTAACTTCTCGCTATTAGTCCTATTTATTATGTGACAAAACTATTTTTTCATTTAAAAAAAAGTCATTCAAAGAACAGAACAAAAAGAAAACGTTTTATGTTATTGTTGATGAATGCTTTAAAAAAATATTTTGAATATATTTTGTGATTGTTACGCCAATGCAATTATCGGTAACCACATCGCAACCAAACCTCAGATACGGCGCGCACTCGACCGAGCGAGTTCTCCATTGGACCGGTCAGACCACTTAGCCGTGGACCGGCAAGCTCCCTACTCCTTCCACCATTTCTGACCAAGGCTTTGGTTATAGCAATGCATTGCGTATCAATCCGTGTTTTGCGGACCATGGATATATATATATATATATTAAATCTTGATTTATTTTATTTTATGCACAAAACCGTACCACCATAAAAATCGATATTCCCTTGAATAAAGTCTGTTAAATAGCCATTAAGTACCATATAGTATTATCTTAATCATTAAAAAAATACAAAATATATCTTTGCATGGCAACGGCATTGAATCTAAGCCAACAAGATTCATATTTCATGATAAGGATAATATTATATGATTGGTATGGTGTATTAATATACATATAAATTGTTGATTTGAAATTAAAATATGGGTATAATACCCATGTTGTATATTGAATTAATTATTACAAAACAATTAAATGATACAGTAATTACTTATAAAAATAGTTCTATGACAATATTTCAATTCAAAGATTAAGCATATAGAGTAAATTTGTCTCTATTAAACTGCTATCGACGTAACTTTTTATTTCACTCTACAAAATATGTAAGGATACTACGTTTCTATTTTAACTTTAATAATTTTGACTATTGACAACTATTTTTGCATTAGTTTTTTTTAAATATTGTGATATCAACAAATATGACTTCTTTACAAAACAATATTATTTAATTATTTGAAAAAATGTTGAAAATTTTCGACCAGAGAACCTTTTTTGTATGAAAATTATACGGATTTGACTGGCACGTTCAGAATTTTGTCGAAAATGTATGAATTATGTAACATTTATACGACAATATACATAGATTATTTATGTACTTGGGAAGTAAACTACACTATGTCATATTAGTCAAAATAATGATATCGCCATAGTGTAGTATATCTTACGACGCCATATATACTCAATTATGTTGTAACTCTACTAGAAAATAATACAACGGAAAGAATACTACACAATGTTATATATTCTAAAAAAATGACTTTGAACAGCCATAGTGAAAAAGTGGTATTTTTTAAATAGTGTAGTTTTCCTGCCAAGTACAGATATTTGATTGAAATATTATTAAAAATGCGAATTTAAAAAAATATTCATAAAACACTTGTCTCTAATGATACTTATGTTGAGTTAATTCTAGTATACACAGCGACAGTGCGCGACACATAGCTACTAAACTCCACTCTGTAGCGGATACAAAATGCCAAAAAAAGATAGATTGAATGTTGATTGGATGATTAAAGTCGTTTCTTACCTTGCCCAATTAAATATAACTTTCTTAATTTATAGAGTATAATGATTTATTGACTTGTATCTCTCAGACGTCTTCAGCGATTAGATGTTAATAAATACTGTATTCAAACAGTCTCAACGGAATTCACGTGTTTGGATACAAGATTGCCTTATCTCGTATCAGACATCGCTAATACGCTGTGTTGAAGTTTTTAATACTTCATTAATAGATATTATCTAATAATAGATTCGGTTTTGTCAACTGATTATTGCATCATTTTCGCATATTTGTTTTATATTTGATTAAACGACATTAAATTTTTGATACCAATACTTAACTCCGTAAAAAATATACATACAAATAATTTCACAGGCACAGTAATATCCAATGAAAAGTTTATAATTTTTAACACTTACAGGACGCATGATACAACAAAAAAAGCACGATTAGGAAATTAATAATTCAACTGTTTGCTAGTTTGATTTTTATTTATATAACGTAAATGTTATATTTACCGTTTTTAACATGAATTCACTTAAACGCAATTAAAGCTTATAATGCTTCCAGTTAAATAATAAATACAATAAAATAAATGCGTTTTTATTTGCTAATACAGCTTGTTACACTGTTTACATTTTTTCCATACTCATTTTGAAACGGATTTCTACAATGTAAAGATATTTTTGACATATTTTTTCACCAGTAATAATTGTCAGTTATCAACTTAACTAAATTCGTGCATTGCCTGGTTCCAACTGCATATAAAAAACCTGTGCAATTTTCGCCAGCTACGGGATTTGAACCCTTGATTCTCAGTTTTATAAATCAGATGTACTACACTCAACTAAACACATGAAAAATTAAAATTAAATGTAAATTTGAAAGAAAAATAACGGCACCCAACTTGACAGCAAACAAGTTGTCTTATTCTTATAGTCTTACATTGATATGTAAGACTGTTTCCAGAATTTTGCCGCAAATGATAGTTTTTTTGGGAACGAGCTGTGTTCACAAGTAATATGGCCTATATAATTAAATGGTAAATCTATAATATTGATTTCTTTAATAAGTGTATTTTTAGCTAGAACGTTGTTGCATAATACGCAAACGAAACTATTATAACATTAATTTTATTGTTTTCTCTATCATAAAACATTTTTCAATCAAAAATCATATAGAATTTTTAGAATAAGCTATCTTAATGCTACTCTGCAATGAAATATAAAATTTAAAAATGTAAATTTCATTAATTTTTTTTCGATGCTACGGCCGTAATCTAAACTCGCTTAGATAAAAAAATACAGACGATAGATTTTACACTTACTTCATATATATACGTATGTAAGAAAATTTCCAATTCGTTTAAAAATAAAACCACTTTATTAAAAACTATCACTTTTTTATGTAAATAAAACTTGCACGTTATTTAAATAGCCCGAAAATACACAGAATAAAATTGTTAATTATTTTGAATGTTTTGTAAATATATGCTACACTTCAATTTTACAATCTTGTTCATAGCTGATTGATTGATGTAATCAGTATTATTATGCAAATTTATACGTATAAATGTATATATTTCCAATTAAATTTAATGGGCGTTGTCCTATTATCTTTGTTTGAATCAATTTTTCGGTCCATTACTTAAAAACATAATACATTCGTGTGAAAATATCTGTAAGAAAACAAATCACATTTTTTTTTATTTCTGCGCCTAACTAAATGTTTTTCAAATACGTTGCTACCTACTCGCAACTATTTAAATAAAAAGAAATACAACCACCAAATATTGATGATGCAGATATTTAAAATATGCAAGCAAATACGTTGTAAGTTGAAAAGGTTATTTTACAGGAGTCTAAGAGACGATTTATTCTTCCAATAGGAAGTCATTAATGGGGTAAATTTACAACACAACAACTTGGCCTGCAGGTTTTTTAGTCGATTAACTGAAAACATACGTTATATACAACATTTTGATTTTTTCCTGTGTGTGTGTGTGCGTGTTCAATGTTATTTATTACATGACTATATTACGTACTATGGAGTATGCAGCCTATGAATATCAAAAGGTATAACACTGTTAAGAGTCAACGTGAATTTTATATTTATTATATTTGTTCGAATACGGAAATTTTTTGTTAGTAATAATTGTTCATTATTTGTTAGCTCAATTATACTGAGTCAATGGTCTGGCTACAAAAAAGTTTCCAAATACATTGCCAAGTATGGAATGGAACCCACAATCTGCGGACTTAATAACCGTTTACTGCGTCACCGATGGTAATATTATGAGAATATCACTATTTCATTATACTTGAAAAATTACTTTAAGCCAGACGTCAATAATATTTTAAATAATAGTTTGATACTCGGCCTGGCTACAAAAATATCAAATCAAAATATCTTACATAAAATATAGAATTATATTTTATATAAGAT
>JAPMAE010000793.1:824-11006 GCA_036584705.1 Rhyacophila sp. 25_7 | reverse complement strand
GATCTAATAAAATTGGATTAAGTCCATTTTAATACCCCAAAATGTAACGTGCTGCCATTTTAACGATGGGATAAAGTTTTAATAAATTATACGCCTCACGCTATATTCAGTGAACATTCATAAAAATAAGATTTTTTTTTAATATTTCCAATTTATATCACTAATTTGAATTACAATATCACGTTTATATATTTACGAGTATATATAAATATATTTATATTGTTGCAATATATGTATATATATTAATATAGACAATATTTGAGGCGCATATTTCCAAAGTGAACTTATTCTACATAAATATGTTGATATTACATATTTTTTTGTCAGATCCATTTGTAGTATAAAATACAATTTGCAATGTTGATAACAAAAAATATGTAATATAGACACCGTAAACTGTTTTTTGGCATTTGCAACAAATTTGTTGAAGTGGAATAAGTTCACTTTGGAAATTAGCCCCTCATATATATCTGTACCCGGGGAAAGAAAATACAGTATGTCAAAAATGGCACTTTTTCACTACAGCTGTTCAAAGTCGTTTTGGTGTTGCTTCCATCAGATAATATTTGAGTGTAATATTCCTTTTGTTATATTTTTTTCTAATATGCGGACAACATAATTGAGTATATCACCGGAAAGAGCTTCACAAGATATACGAGTACTACACTATGTAGATATCTCAATTTTTCCAAATATGACAAAATGTAGTTTTCCTCCCAGGTACAGATATATATACGAGTACAAGTCCAAAAAATAACGTAATATATCAAAAATTTTCATTTCAATTGAGGCTCCATTGTATTCACTTTAATTTGATTCTATTAATAATATAAGTAATATTATCAACACTAAAATCTCAGTTTTCATTATAAATGTACAAAGATGTGTGTAATATCAAAATTTGATATTTTTTAAAAAAAGTAGAAAAATACGTTTTTATTCGACCCCACAACATTTTCTAGAAATATAACATTGATACATTCTTCCATATAGTATATTTGTGCTAAAAGCATCTTATTATTTGTATCACCTAGTAAAAAGGCATTACTTAAAGATAATTTTAGTTTTCTACGGTGAAATTCAACAAAAATATGTTTTTAATGTACAATAGAATTTTCAATTTCATTCGAACATATTTTAACGGGTTACTATCAAATTAAGTCATATAAAATCGGAACGTTTAGAAAAACGTATTAAAACTGAAGCAGTGTAAAAAATTCAAAAATACATGAGAGTTTATTGCTAATATTTCTAAAACTTATCTAAATTTGAGCATTTTTTATAATATATACTAATTAACTCTTCGTATATGACAATTATTAAAAAATTTCTACACAACGAAATCGTAGCTTTTATAATCAGGTGTTTTTGCATATTTCAATTATTTAATGTCATAACACTGAAGCCATATTTTTTCACTAATTTGACTCAAATTAACAGTACTATTACCCGTGTGGGTACGTTTTCTTTGCGTGAATGTGAACTTTTCGTGGAGGTTCTCGAGTGTTCTTGAAATAATATTGCGTTGTCTTTCATTTGTGTTGTGTTATGTTAAGTGAAACGATCGGAGGACAGGCTGTTTGAAGAACTCAACAAACATCGCTCTATTTGTCCAACAACGTTTTTACTTGGTCAACTCGAGTCTCTGAGAATCGTGAGCCCGGTTACCAAATACCGAGAAACGTAGCCTTGCCCATTCGCGTCGGTCAATCAGAATCTATAATATTATGATTTCACTGAATTTCTTACGAACTTAGACTATATTTTAATGTATAATAATAAATCTAAATTTGGTAATTATTTATTTATTCAAGAGGTTTTTATCAATAATTCTCTGTCCAGTACATACATCAAATCAAAATGTTTTAAATTCAACAGATTTCTATTTGACTACTATAAAAGTTCACCAGTATATTATGCGTATTGTTTTCTATTTTACTTATTGTTAAAAAAAATTAGAATTTAACTTTTGATGATATGACTATATCATAATTGAAACTATATTTTACTTTTGTATGCGTATATCAATTCATAAAATAATATAGTAGATGAATTTGTCAGATTTTTTCATATGTGATAAACACACTTTCTTCTGTTCCTGTGATAGAGAAACCTTTACAAAACTCAAGTTTATCTTGACTATTTATATGTATAGTAGAGTCATAAAACTAAAATCAAATTTCAATGCCATACGTATTTTATTTTAATGAATATTTAACGAAAAAAGCTTAAATAAAAACACTTGTGCAACACTTAAGATCGTATATTAAATGAAAGGTTTTGGAACCCAACTCTTATTAGTAGCTATTTTACTGAAAAACTGTCTATTTGCGAAAATATTCGTACTAATTAAGAAAAAAAATTGTTCAAATAATTATTCAAAAAGCTCCGAGAGTTAGCTTACTCCTGCTAGCTAACGATTGAGCATAACTCATATTCTTATATCGTGCAATAATATACGAGTATGTCATTGATAGACCCAAAAATCTTTTTATTTTGAGAAGTAATTTAAACAACTGTAATACTCTTGTTTACCTATTGATACTTATCATATTAATTTAATATAATATTTTTTAGTATTGTTGTTTTCGTTCATTAGCTATCTTTTGTTTTGCTTGATCACAGAGTATTTTGAATGTTACATACAGAGATGTATTTTTTTTTTAATATTATCCACAATGTTTTTTCTGTGTTTATTACAACCAAAGAAATTGTTTCATCGTTTATTTTCAAACAGATCAGACATCAAATACGTACTTACATCCAAAGTGACACGATTTTTCACATGACACTTGCAGATTTTTTCTACTATCATAAACATTCATCGTCACCTTCACCTGACTAAATATGTTTTGATTGCTTTTAACGTTAATCAGCTTAGTAGAAAATACACACTCGTATATAGTTACGTATTTGATATGACATGGTGCAAAAAACTGCATTAACTTCTTTCAAAGTCTCGCTCTGGATGTATCATTCAAATTTAAATGACAGCCGACTTTGATTGTATCTTTTACTAAGCGTTACTCTGAAAAAAAATCTGGTAAAGTATGATGTAAGACAGGATTTTATATCAGTCGATTTGACAGCCATCACTAAAGATGTTTAAACGGTCAATGTAACTCACTTTTTTCATGTTTCAAAAGCGGTCAACCATTATTTTTTGAAATTAAATATTGCCCAAAATAATTTACCCACTTTTAAAATTGAGTATTCTACTCTTTAAATAATCATAACTTATGTACAGCGAACCTTAAGAAAAAATAAAGAAAATCACATATTATTATAATATTATAGAAATCAGTTTTTTTTATTTATCTTTGATAAGATATTAAGTTAAACAGTTGAACTAAGTAATAAAACTTGTTTTCTTTAACTGTAAATTTTAACAGTACACTATTATTAAAAAAAAATGTTTAACAGACGATTAAATGATTCAATTAGAATAAAAAATATTAAACAGCACTGTTTTAGGAAAGCGTGTAGAAGATAGCATTCCCTGATATAAATAACAACATTTTATTACTAATACTACTAACCAACGTTAATCATTGATGAACAATTAAAAAAATAATTATAATTACTTTTTCAGATAAAAGGTATGAATCTAAAGTATTGTAATAACATATATTGTTAATATTTTTAAAACTACGCCAACCACACATACAAAAAACTATAATTCGTTGATATACTGGCAAAAGTCGTTAGGTTGAAAAATTACCGTTTTACCCTAATAATGCAGTTTGGTAAATTTTGCACGCTTATCACCTTGAAAAATAAGCTTAGTTATATTCTTTGTGTTTTTTCTGTAATATTATAGTGCTACTACATATTAAGTCGATATTTAATATTTTATTACTGCCTAAACACATTATCCGACTAAGAAATATTTGATTGATCAGATTACGTAAGTGTTTAAAGTATATTGTAATTCTGAAAAAAGAACAAGAATCATCCAGATATTATCATTAAATGAAAGAAAGAGACTAAAAATTATTTTTTCAAAACAGTGTTTTTTTTACTTCACGCCTAAACTAATTTAACTAGTTAAATTTTGATTTCATTTATCGATACGTACCAAAATTGTTCGGAATAAAACGGCTTATATTTTTTTTTCTTCACTACGTTCAGAACATATAACAAAAGTTACCATTTTCTCCCTTTCATACATTATTTATCATTTCAATTGTTAGAAGAGTCGATTGTAAAACATTAAAATATTTGAGATGGTTTGTATATAGCAGTTACACATAAGAACTGTTATTGATTCTGCTACTAGATATATTAATCTGGTATTATTTATCATATTTTTTTAAACTCAGTATTACTGATTGCTGCACTACTCTTCCAAACCAGACCAATTAAAAGCACAACATGACACCAAAACAAATATTATGTGATATGTAAATGGATTTATTTCATATTTACGCGTATCACAAGAGTGCGATATCGTGGATAACTGTGAGGATTTATGAACTTTAGATATTTATAAATGACAATTAATATTAACACATACAAAGTGATTATTTATAACATAGATCGCTCGTAATAGATGCAAAGAGATAAACTATGAGGAGCGTGATAGTTTCACATAAAAACACAAGGTATACAACATACCAGTCTCTTAGTTTCTCATTTCTTATATTTTTCAATAATTAATTCTTTACGATTGTTATCGAAATGTCACTTGAAAACATTTACTAAACGTACTTTGTATCTCAGTAAGAGTCAACCTTTTGCAGTGTTCTATGGCACATGTCAATGTGTTTTTCTTACTAAATACGCTTACATTGTTTCATACCAATATCTTATATGTACTTCAATGTAATTAAAAATAAAATATCAATGTTTATTGATAAATAATTATAAAATTACTCAATTCAATCAGTCATTAATTCAAAATCTGTAAAACACTACTATTAATCATAATGTTTCCATCTTTTTTACTGCATATACAGATTTAGCATGGGCTTAGTTTCATGTTACTTTGATTTGATCGTCAATATATTTATAAACAAATATCAATCAATTTTTTCAACACATTTATTAAAATAGACCTTTTATTAGTCGTATGAACTATTATAATCAAATGTAACAAACAGGACTGTTAATGCAATATATGCGTGTATTATTTTTAGTATCATGTATCAATTCAAAAAATATCAAAAGTTCTTTTGGTCTTTCTTAATTTTTTTTAAATCATTTTAAAATAGCTCATATATGCATTCGCAATACATGAAAAAATAAATATATTGATAAAAATATGTTGAACTTTAATTTTCTATTTTATATAAACGATCTGACCCAAAAATAAACAAAAATTCTCATCATAACTACATATAAACAATCGTATTATATGTTTAAATAAATGAGCCGAATACTTTCTCTAAGATTTGCAGGAAATTTTCTTTATTAAGTTCACATATTTTATCTATACGTCTATATACTGTTCTTTAGAATATTTAAAAACTGGTAAATTATAAGTTCGATCTTGTTTGCATATATGCGTCTCATTAAAGTCTACTGACTAATAATCATTTGTAATTAATTAATAATGTAATGTTATTTTGCTAAACCGCAAAGAGAATAAGTTAACTTAGTTACCTATTGTTGAAATAATAGTTCTGCATCATCTAATGATACAATCTATATCCGTAGATAGACGATTTTATACAAAATTAGAACTGAAATTTTCTCTATTATGCTTTATGATCATAGACTTTGCTACAAAAGGTTATACGCCGCTATCAAAATGGTGACAATGATAAATTAACAACCCGCGTGGTTCGTTTCTCCGCTAACCCAGCCATTGGTCCTCAGTACGGCGACTGCGGCGCTTATCTCTCCACAGATCGGAACATACCGGACTTAAAACTTGTCCCACAGTCCCTCTTTGCTGCGACCAAGACGGAACGTGAATCCTAATGAACGAACATGAGAACCCGTTTTTTCTTACTTACCGACCGACGCCTCCGAACAACTACCTTACTTCAGGGACTTTAAGTGATTTTGTAATGCAAACCCATTAATTTTATTAGTAATACTCATATGTAATACGTCTTACTGTCTTCTTACTATATAAACGATGAAATGTATGTATTATCTAACCTTTTTGGAATATAAAATAAACATTTCGGTTTCACCGGTATAGACTTTCACAGAAGAGAATATATTGATTTTTGTCCAATATGTTTAGTTCATCGTTTCAATATATTATACATGCATTACAATCAAGCAGGCAAAATTGATACCCGCAACGCAAACTAGGTGGATTTAAGTTAAAACTGAAATATTTTCACTCTGCTATTACTCAATGTATATTTTTAACGAAAGTGTAAATAAATAATACGATCTTTTTCACATTTGGACTCTTTGTTACGAGATTTGACGTACATTAGATGTAGTATTTTACATGACCATAAATATGAATAATATTCATTCGTTGAGTACATTACGTAAAAAATTGGATTGAATAGTTTTGTATAAAGCAAAGAATATGTTAAACAATATTCGGTAAGCAGGTCCACACTGTCTTACAAAAGGTACTTAACAATAATACAGAGACTGCTAAAACTTAATAGTAAAAAGACAACGGAAATACTATGCTAAACCTTTTTAATTAATGGAATGTCTAAAATTGACTCAAATTTTAACAAACTAATATTTTTCCCTGGATTTGTGAAAATGATTTTTGTATTGTAATGCACGGTTAATATTTGTATAACAATTAGTTAAATACTAGTTTTCCCCAAGTAAAATATTCGTAAAATATACATTTGAATTTATATTTCTTTAAAATGATAAATCGCCTTTGTTAGGCTAGTGAATAACGCGTACACATATTAAGCGAGAGTCACAGGTTCAAGGCCCGTGCTGAGTGCAATTTTTTTCAAATGTTTATTAATTTGTATTGTAGCCAGGACACGAACCCGAGACGATTGAGTTAATACTTGACAATTATTACCCGCAAAAAAAACTGCCAAAATATTCTTTACATTGTGACGAACCATATGCGTTGTTTCAGAGCGGATATCGTTAAAAGAAAAAAATATATAAAAATATGCAATTAAATTTATATTTATTGTACTACTCGTTAATATTGCTAAGTCGTATTTTATTAATCCTATTAATTAATGTGACGTATTTTTTTTTAATTTCAAATTTAAAATGGCATATTTTTTATTTCTCAACGAGATCATTCGTGTAGGCCTGGATAAACGAACAAGTTCTACAAGAACGAATGACTTCCGCAAGTCGACAATATTTTTCTTTTAATTTAACTACAATAATTTCATGGCGCATAAACATGAATCATAATTATTAATAATTACTTATTTTCGATTCATATAACAGAAAAAAAATATTACACAATGCACTATTCCGTATATCATTAAAAACCGCTCATGGTTTATTGTCATGCAATCATCTCCATGGAATTAAACATATGCAGTCGTCAATTAAATACTGCTATCAGAGTAAAAGCCTATTTTTTAAAACAAAATATAAGTTTTTGTCTGTTATGTTCATAAAAACGACTTTGTCGACGAAGTTTATCCAAAGAGCTTACGCTTCGTGAGTCATACAATACTTGAATCTTTACTACTAAGAAACTATGCCAAGCTCTCGGTGATCTGTAGAACATACAATATTATCGAGTTCTATACAAATATAACTTATACAGCAGATGCCATTTACTCTGCGTAACATGATGCCTTTGTTTTTCACAAGAGTTTGCAGCCTGCATACCAACAACTGGCGAATTTGTTCTGCAGATTATATTTTATGTGCCGTGCGATGAAATAAAATCTCATGCAGGGTATTCAGTTTCACATTGTCGTGGTAGAACACCATTAGATATGAAGTACGTATGTTAAAATACATACGACGTATTTTTTTGTTGTAGACTCAATAATAGAAGTTATCGTTACATTTTATCTGACTAAAACCGTTTTTATTCATACGCGTTTAACGTTCATTGAACATAAAAAACGAGCATCTCAATGGAGAAAACTATTAAGTGATAAACAAACAATGGGAAACCAAAGATATCACAGTAGTGTTGTAGTGCAATTATTGCTAGGGCTACAGTTTAACCGGCAATCGTTTATTAATGGCTACTTTTGAAAATCTGCTTATAGGTTTTTTACAATCGATATACCGCATATAAAATACAGAAGAAGACGATTCGACCTAAAAAAAATAAGCGACTAACAGTTTCGTACTTCGTACAATTTCAAATAGTTTATTTTGACAATTAATTTTTGATAAAAAAAACTTAACAAAATGCCCATTTTCATACTAAAATAAACTTTTTAAAAATACTGTTCGATTAGTAGTTTATCCAGGTGGTCACATATGTTTATTATATAATACTATTTATTTTTTCCACTGACAAATATTCTTGTTGAAAAACCATTTTATGGAAACAATAATACAAAGATTTAGATACAAATATATATTTTTTTAATTTATTTTATTTTTGAATATACTACTATTAATATTTTAATTATTTAAACAGTTTTAGTTAAATAAAATATATGTATTTTGTTACTATTATCTATAGTGCTAAGGCTAGTGAATAGAGAATAAAAATCAAAAGAATTTTAATTTTGAATATATCATATTATATCAGGTCTGTCATTTTTAATATTGCTTGAACCTTTTGCAAAATATCGAAAACAACGCCTCAGTTCAGGTTGATCGAGAAGTAATCACTTTGAAAGAGAGACAAAGCTTTAATTTCTACAGTGAAATTCTAAAATCATTATCGTCTGGCCATTTTCGTGTATACGGTTGATAGAAATTATTTTATCTACATTTTAATATGAAAACGAAAATATAATAATATCGAATATTACGAGTTTTTCTTGCAAGTCGCCAAAATATATTATTAACAATGTTATTTTTTACTACTAACCCTGCAACATACCATGCAGTTGCAGAGCTGCTGCGTGCAGAAATATTTTAAGGTCTTTATAAAAAATATGGCTTATAACAATCATTTGTTAAAAATTGATTGAAGTAGGATATATAATAATATTCTCCCCTTTTTTTAAATTTTAAAGTCACGCTATAGGAAGAGAAACTTAAATTTAATAATGCTTATATAAAATAAAATTATCTGCCAAAATATTATAATAGTGAGAATTTTGTTTATCAAAATAGAAACAACAAAATTTTCGTTTATTTTGGTAAGGTTTACCAATAGGTGTCAAAGGTTGTGTTAATTAAGAATAATTATTAATATAATTAATATTCTTTAAAAAAGCATTGATTTTCACTTGGAGTTGTTTATTTAATGAATGATTATGGCAGCTATATAAGTAACTTGAAAATGTAAAAGTCTGAATAAAGGCACATAGTAATTTTTTTTCTGTTTTAAAAAATATTTTTTTTTATAATGAAGTCTATTTTTTTCTAATTATATGTTTTCAACAAATTAAAAGAATATTGTTTTCTTTTGTTTTCAGGTATATCCATTCAAAAGAAAAACCATTCAAATGTACGGAATGTGGCAAAGGGTTTTGTCAGTCTCGCACACTAGCAGTTCACAAGATTCTGCACATGGAAGAATCACCTCACAAATGCCCTGTCTGTAGCCGAAGCTTCAATCAACGCTCCAATCTCAAGACACATCTTCTTACCCACACTGATCACAAGCCGTATGAATGCAACTCCTGCGGAAAAGTGTTTCGCAGAAATTGTGACCTACGACGACACGCTTTAACTCATGCGGTAGGAGACGTTCCACCTGAAGTACTGGATGTTGGAGAAGAAGATAGGCCCCAATCACCTAGAGATGATTCTATGTATGATGATGATCCTGATGAGTTAGATTCGCCGGATCACTCGCCAGTTAGGAGAGCAAGGTCTCCTTCCAATGAAAGTATCTCACGAGGAAGAACAGAAGAATATAATCCTCACATAAATCCCAGGCGTGCTTCACCCACACCGGAACGTACTCATTGCCATCATAATGAACCACGAAATACAGCCAGTCCTTATACCATGCGACCTCATCATGATCACCACCACTCTGACAAAAGCAGATACTATCAGCAAACTGAAATGCTCATGGAAAAACATAGATTTTTGAGTAATGAGAACCCTCATGATAAGGTAACAAGAGCGCATATAGATATAATCGATAGTCCAATTCGACACCCTCAATTGCAAATACGT
>JAPMAE010000791.1:0-15490 GCA_036584705.1 Rhyacophila sp. 25_7 | reverse complement strand
CCATTGACACAATTTGCGTGCGATCGATGCAAGCAAAAGTCGTCTGACATTGAACTTTTTGTTGTTTGCTCCCGCATGCATAAAAATCTACACTACGCCATCGAATCAATAGACGCTGAAAATGCGCAATTTATGAATAGAAACCGAATTCGATTATAAATCACATAGTCTGACATTACGTACCGATTTGAGGTATTGTTATATGAATATATACTCAAACATTTTCCCCATTTCTTTGGGTTTTTGGCATACGAGTAGATTCCATGATAATGGGAATCCTTCATTTATTGATTGGTTTATATTTTGAATTATGCTTTGCTCAATGCCCAATTTTGTCAAACGCAAAAGGAACTTTCTATTGCAATAATACTTTATTGCCGCATATACTCGTATGATGTAAGGAGCATACAATTATGTAACTACTTCTACAGTTGGGAATAACTGACTAATCTAAATAACGTAGTTTTTTATACTTATTGTTAATAGCACATAATTGAAATGTCAAAATCGGTTTTGTTCTAGGCACATTTTTAACTGACTGTCATAACACACGAAACTAGTCTATGTGACTCTTAACTGTAGTGCATCTCCAATAACGCAATTCAGTTAAAATAACCTGGTTCTTTATTAATTGTAATACGTAGATAATTTTTATGTAGCTACCAACAATACATATTCGATAACACTTTGCAGTTGTCTCTATGTCCGAATTGAATGAATTGCCCAACTGAAGTGATACACGCATGCTAAACTATCTTCAAGTCTCCGTTTTTAAATTGTTTACAGGCGTATACTTATGTACGAGTACATATAACAAGAGTGAAAAATCAAAGGCCCGTGTCCTACATTTTCGGAGGTCGTGTCCTCTCGTCACTTACGTTTGTACATTAACTATCGATATAATTTATATTTAGTACAATTTCGGCACTCCACGAAATGAAATGACTCGCCGGAAAGTTTAACCCTTAACCTATTCCCTATGTAGTAAAAAAGAATAAAGTAATTGCTCTCTATGTATTAAATATTTCTGGGTAAAGGAAAGTTTAACCCTTAATCTATTCGTGTCTGTAGTAATAAAAAAAATAAGTAATTGCTCTCTATGTATTAAATATTTCTGGGTAAAAGGAACTCGTCAACAAAATGGAAAAAAATATTAGTGATTCTGTGTTGAAGTTGTCATTCAATAACGAATTCTTGCCTCTCCCGTTGAAGATGAACCAATGGATTGTGTGTGTTTATGTAATGAGCAGGGCTGTGGAGTCGGAGTCGGAAAAAGTCGACCGACTCCAACACCTTTTTTATTTTCTTTGTTGAATAACATTGCGGCATGTATATGATTCAGAATTCTAGGACTACATTATGTTGGACAGTTTGTTGTTTATATCTCGCTCACGTGTCTAATGCTTGTTTTTTATGTTTTCAGTCATCGTTTGGCGTTTGCGTTTACATGTTCTATCGTGAAATATTACATGACTTTTGTGACTAATATTATAGACATAGTAAATTATAAAATAAAATAAAAATCGTTGTCGGTCAATTTTAACCGATTCCACGGCCCTGATAATAAAGACACTGATGCAAATTTTAACGTTAATTTAAAATTTTGTTTGTATTATTATAAAAATATTGTATTAATCAATTAAAATTATATTTTTTGTTTGGGACTCGAATTACGAGTACATGCAAAGTCGAAGAACGCAACTCGGTCGTAAGTCACTGGACTTCATAGATAATGCGTGCAAATACTATTGTAGGTTATTGTATGTGTGTGAGAGGTCGTACATAAACCACGTAACATTTTTTACCTTCCATGTAACACCATGTGGTTTAACCCCCCTCCGTCCTCTCAAAGATTACGTAACTTTCAACATTAGATAGGAATAACATTCACAAGATTTCAAAAAAATTTCTTGACAATAAAAATTTACCCACCCTCCCCGTCAAAAGCATTACGTGGCTTATGGGCAACCCTTAAGAAGTTAAATTTTCGTAGGTTTTCATTACATTTGGAAGATGGATAAAATCTTTTTTTGGATTCTCCTTCATTTTGTTTATATTTTGACGAAACCACGTCTTTAATTTTGCAATTAAATGTTTACAATTCTATAGACAATATTAAAACGCAGAGTGGATTTCGGCATACGTAGGTCAAGACTCGTGAAGTTAGTATTACTCGAGCGGTACGCACACCTTTTATAGATAGCATTTTGAATTAACCGTTTTATTTGACGATACTAATATGGAGGGAGCGTCATTTTGGCGCCAAAAAAAAGTGTAGTGTCCGATTTGGAAGGAAAGTTCTTCAACCTTCGGCGGCCTACAGTGGCGTGCCGATATTACGAAATAGCGTTAGAGGCCTCACAAGCCTTGTATTTCGAGACTGATTTACGTTTATCTTAATCCTTAAAACTATTTTAATAGATTACGCAAAAAATAAGTCTAATGTAGAGTGTATTTAAACACATCGATCGCGACTTAAAACTGTAATCTTTTATAACGGAAGAATTTTAAGTGGCATTTAGAAAACTACCGTAGTAGCGCATCGAGTTACATTTTATATGACTCATTTAATACTGATTCCGCGTTTAATGTAAACTACATAACTGATAATGTGAAATATTCAATTATGTTAGAAATTGTTATTTATAAATGTGGTGATTCATGAAACCTTCATAGTATCATACATTTACTTCGAATTATCAATGCGCCGATTATTACTCATGTAATTTTTATGAAACCAAGTATATCTCTGCAGTGTTCGGAGATATCTTGATGTAGTTTTTACGAACTATAGTTGTTTGCCATTTATTAATCAGGTCAGCTGAGTGCTGGCGAGATCCAATTATATACAACACATGCTTCCGGCAGACTGGTATATTTTGTATTTTTTCCAAGCTTATTGCTCTTAGCGTATAGTTTTTCAATTACAGATAGTCGTCGACTTACGACCACAATTGGTTCCGATAAACAGGTCGTAAGTCGGCTTTACATATGTAAATTATAGTGCGTGATTATGTTATAAGACTGATTTATATGTTCTTGTTATACTATATACCAGGGGTGGCCAACTTTTCTGTATATAAGATTTACTTTTTATCTTAAAACTGTGTCGCTGACGATCGACCAAAATTGGCCTCGCGATAGACTTGTTGGCCACTCCAGCTATATACCACTGTCATTTATCAGATATATAACGGTTTCTTTTTTATTGTGTTTCGAGTTTGTCTTTGTATTCATTATAGGCCGTCCATAAATCACGTAACCCTCCTGAAGGCGGGAGGGGTGACCAGTAATGTCTATATGATATTACAAGGGGGAGGTGAGTTATTTTTTTTGTTACGTAACACTTCTCACTCTCAAAAAGTGGATAGGAGTTGATTGTAAATGTCATTCTTATTTCATGTGGAAAGTTACGTAACCTTTGAGAGGGAAGGGGGAGTCAAGCTGGTATGTGGTTTATGGACGACCCCTTACATGTACAAGATATTAACCGAAATTTGTGATGTTTTTGCCGCGGCAAAAAGGTGGCGTGAACATTGTCCTTCATGGGCATACGTAGTGGAAAGTCCATGACATACGTGTCTCGACACCAGCAGGGTTAAATCACCGAGTGTCGAACTAATCACAACTATTGTAAATTCCAATCACGTCATGAAACGTCATAGTAATTAATATAAACGACAGCTTTGGCCTAAGACCAGAATACTCAGATTGAGCAGTTTCTACAGACTGTTCATTTTGTGTACAGATGCGGTCATGTAAATTAGCAAATATAATGCGAACTTACGCATTCAAGGTCTTCGCGAAGCCTTCTAAAGTACAAAATAGTGTCTCGACATATCGCCTGACGTTTTGACCCCTGCTGCAACGATTTTTGCATATTACATTACGGCCATTCGGCCACTCTCCGCTTTGTTAATAGTATTGCCCCCACCATTAAAAAACTATAGTTATTAATATTGCCAGAAGGTAAGAAATTGTAATGTTCTTTTTTTTACCAGACTCGCCAATGGAAACTACGAATGCATTAAAAATCATTTTGTCTCTTGCATTACAATGCTCCAATACGACTTGAGTGATAAGCTAGCTGCTAAAAGTTCTGCTATTGTGTTTTGAAATTTTAAAGATAATTATTATAATCGATTTAATGTTATCATGTTGGCATTGATTTTTTTTTTGCTCAATCAGCTAAAACATATTTTATTAATTCCTGCACATTTTTACTTATTTATCTACCCTATCTTATCTATTTCTCTGTGACGTGGAATGGATTTAGTCTCTTCTGATTCAGGTACATATTATACGATTTCAACTAGGATACAAAATAATAACTTTCAAGGGTTTATTATGAACTATTTTTGTATCGTGTCTCTTGTCATTTGAGATTCTGACTAAAGGGTCGTGCTTTTCAGCTTTTTTTAAAACTCAATAATTTTATAACCGATTGAACATCATCTATAGCGTTTGTTTTTAAATAATAAAACAAATAATGCCCCTATGTGAAACTTTTAAACTTTCACTCTACGTGTTCGATGTTCACGACCTGAGTTGTTGCCAAAAAATAACAACAACAAAAAAAACAATAAATATATATATATATATTGAGTCGCAATAATGAACCTTCACACCAATACCTATTGTGCTTGGCGTTTTTTTAATTTTTTTTTGCAAAAATTGTTTGTTAGTATATTAGTTATGTGTTTTGTGTTAGTTTTGTGCTTGCCTGTACTTCTCAACACGCACACGTACATACTGTGCATGTACGACTTAACAAATTCATAGACAGAACCGCACAGATAATTGAATACCACTATAAGAACCGTCTTTCTTGTTTGTTCGATTTAGCCCTCTACGATTATTTAAATGTTAAAAGATTATGTGGAGCAGAAACATCTTCGCTTGACATGAATATATATAATTATAGAAAAAGTTTTCGGTCAAGGGTGGAGTATTTTTTTAAAAATAACGACAATCCCGTTCCGGTAGTATAAAAATGAAATGTTCGGTGACTTACTTCGCTATTTTACCGCACAAATCCAACCGAAGCCGCATTGTAAGAACCTCAGATTAAGAAAATTGTAAAATATATTTGTGATGCCGTGTTAATTACGTTGTCTACAATAATGTATTTAACAACACTGGTTACTTGCGATCTTTTTAATTAAACTATGTAGTTAATTCCGATGCCCCAAATAAGGAAAAATTAATGCGAGGTATGGTAACATTCAGATATTTTTATAGATAGGTAACTGCGATTAATCTGCTCTTGTATGGTATTTAAACCCATATACTCTACTTTATAGTCGGTCTTAATTACTGGATTGCATTCTTATAAACAATCTTTCTATGAAATATATCACAAATTCATCATTCAAAATTATCTAAATCAGATATGCCCGAACCTTGGCCCGCGGGCCACGTGTTCACAATTGAAGGTGGGTTTTGTGTGACCCTCTCGAGATAAGAAAGAAAAGAGCCTGCTAAAAACTTCTCTCTTATTCAACTTTCTATACATTTTGTTATTGGTAAAATACATTAAAAAAAAACCGCCAAATTTATAAATGGAGCTTATATACCTCCAATGAAGGCCATGTTTGAAAGGAATAAAATACAAGAATTTTATCAAAAATATATCCTGAAGATAAATTTCTGAAATTAAGGCAACTGCTAATGTGCATTTGGCACCACATATCGCTGCGAATCATTTTTCTCAAAGCTATAAATTGTCAAAACAAGTTAACTGATGAAAAATTAACCAATCCACTGCAATCCGCGATATCCAAAATACCGGTTGACATTAAAAAATATATCAAACAATGAATGATGAATGTTGGGCATGTAAATTGGGCACCCCTGATGTAATTATCTTGCAACCAAGACAAAAATGTTTTCGTTCATATTAATAAATGATAGTGAACTATAATATTAAATTCGTTTCTAAAGATCCACTCTCCACAAATATTTGATATTGTTCTAGTTACGAACTGTTTAGCTTCATTGCCCTGTTTACTACACTGATTTATCATACTCAAACACTGTTGTGTATTTAAAAATAACTCCATAATCAAAAAAAAAATACAAAATATATTGCATCCTTAATCTGGCATGCAGGATGTCAATATGTGTTGTAGATAAAATGCAGCAGAAATGATAATTAAACCTACGACCATTATATATTTAGACTGCTTGTTGAAAATGAATACAATAATAGTTGTTTCAATAGTTATCTCGTATTTTTATCAGAAAGTTCCCATATATCAGTCATTAGTCATATGGACGGAGGCCTTTCAAATGTATCACATAACGATTACCATTTTTTTTCCATGCTTACAAATTCACTGAGAGCTTTCGCTATTGATGACTGGTAAACAAATACTAAACAATGTAGCGTCGTCAAACTTAAGCTTAATTAGGTTAGCACTTTTACCATAGTCATCCTTTTCAAACAACAACTGCCATCTATACGTCAGGTCGGGTACTTCTGGGACTACCCTCGTATAATATCACCTTATTAACTCAAAAGTAACGTATATTTTCTAGAGAGGTTAATGAATGTTTGGAAAAGGTTTTTTTTTTATTTAACCGGGTTTTTCGCATATCCCCATTTAGGGTCGTCCATTAACCACTTAACGTTTTTTTCTTACGTTTTTATCCTCCCCGTCCATATATTTATATATCATATAAGGTTACGTAACTTTCCAGATCAATTAGGAATGAAATTTACAAGCAACTCCTATCCACTTTTCGAGAGCTAATGTTTATTGTTACAGTCACAGAACAAATAATGTTACAGTGTTATGTAACAATGAAAATTAATCCACCTTCCCCCTTTCGACGCCGCGTAGACGTTGGTGGCCACCACTTCCTCCTCCTCAATAGCGTTACGTAGTGTAAGGACGACACTTATTACTGAAAATAAATAATTATTGGTACACAAATATAATATATAGTTAACTGTATTGTTATAGTATTCGGTCAAGTTCTCTTATGGCGTGACTTTTAAGAATTTAATATTACGTAAACTGAATATTCCGATATATACATAGCACCATGATCAACTGTAAGTTAATTTATGACCACCGCACTTCTTTTGTTTAATTTTTTTATTCTTCTGCGGTTATGTCCTGCGAGTATTCGCATGTAATCAAACTATTTATAAAATTACGCGTATTTAGTCATTCCATTAAAAAAAGAAAAATGCATGGTCGGTGGTCAATACTGATAAAATTGTAATGTACAGGAAGTGTGACGCTTTAAAGTATATATCAATTTATCATTTCACAAAACAAATCTTTGTTGATTTACAATTTTAAAATACTTTGTTATACTTTCTTTGGTGACACCGTGTTAATTGATTTGGTATCTGAAAAGATTTCATCAATTATATCTGCATTTAAGTATAAGATGATATTAGAAAAGCCACTGTTGATCTAAGTAACAATTGTTAAACATTAACAATCTAATGTGAAATAAATAATTATGTTACGAAAATAATTTTATCAGTGTCAATACATTGAACATTTTTTAAAGTAATTATTAAATCACTCATTATTTATGATAATATAAGAATGTTTGTCGAAAGATAATTATTTGATTTATCACATCATTGTCAAGACTATATTTTTCAATTATTTGTATCAGCTGATTGTGTACATGTTTACTTTGTGTACCGCTGTGGAAATATAAAACTCCCACTTACATCTTTAAACGATTTTATAAGAATTCTAAGAGACATATGTGATTTAAAGTATAATACATTGAATTGTATATTATTTGGCTTGCAATTAACCAATACAATAAAATATTCGCGATAATCTTGATGACAATGTAAATACCGCCTGTAACATTCGCTTTTAATGTCTGCGCGATTTACTTTTTATCTAATACATTTTTTGATAGTTTTTGTACAACACGTATAATATGCGAAAACAACTTCTGAAAACACTTAAAATAAAAAAATAATCTGCTCTTTTTAACATTCCATTTGCGGGCCTTTCTTAACCTTTTCTGTGTCAGACATAACGTCACAACCCGGCAAACTCTGAGTTTTTAAACAAAGATATAACCTTTACCTGTCTACGACTATGAACGCGCATATTCGCCCTTTCAAAATATCAAAGAAGTATAGACGTGTATGTACGTCAAGCAACAAGCAATAAAATACTCGTACATATTACTTGTGCGTCACATAATACTGCACACATTTAATAAAATTCAAAATTTGAAGCAAGAATTTTTTAACCATGTCCGAAATGAAGCATATGGATCTCCACAATGTGAAGATTGTTTTGACAGTATTTTACAAGTAATAGTTGTCAATTATTAGCTCAGGGTTCGTGTCATGGCTACAATATAAATGAATAAATATTTGAAAAAAAATTCAATCAGCATCGGCCTCGAAACCGTGACTCTCGACTCGTAAGTAAGTCGACCAAATTATGCAACCGTTTTTAAAAACCTTACTCCTGGAGAGGTTAATATTTCTTTTAAAAATATATTGAATCTTTCTTTGTCATGGTTTCGTTTTTAATGACCATATTATAGTCATATCTCTGTGGTTTTTATTTTCGTGTGAAAAATACACTTGCAAAAAAATCTTAACATTCTGCTGCAAATGTTTGCGATACTTAACCTTTTTTGGGCCAGACATAATGTCACAACCCGGCAAGTGTGATTTTTTAAGCAAAAATAGAACATTCATATATTCTAATTTCTAATATTAAATATAGTTTACTACTGGTGAACTCCGACTACTTTGTATTCTGTCATCTGCGGCTATGAAGTCTTCAGTACTCAATTGATTTAAATGCTGTAAGCGTGTTTGTACAACTAATTATGTCACTCTTGTAGACTAGTCAAAATTTTGATGCATTTTTTTTTAACGAGGAAAACTTAATTGCTGTGGTTTGATTATCGTTATTTAGGTCAATTCTGCCCACACGTGAACTTTAGTCGGGATTCCTCTAAATTGTGAATCATTTTTGAATATCCCCAATGAGACATTTTTTTTGTATGTATACTGTTTTGATGATAAAATAACTGTATGCTATGGTAATTATTTTCCCCTCAAAACCTGAAACACGTCATAGGGATATACCGTACAAGCGGTTAATTATTCTATATATATGTATATAATCATTTTCAATTTTGGTAAGATCGTTATACCATACATTTGTCATTACATTGAGGAAAAAGAACAAATTTTAATTGGATGTTCTTCTTGTTTTCAGATTGACACAAACAATGATGGATTTATTGACATGATCGAGTTGAAAGATGCCCTCGACAACTGCGGATTCAAAATACCAGGATGGAAGGTTTGTTCAACTCTATTTCTTAAGCGAGGCGCGCACCGTTGTCGCCGAAATGGAAGATGTTATTTTTGATTGGAACGCACTCATATGCGACTAAAAAATCGCAGCTTTTTGTATGGCGAATTTCGGGGACAAAACAATCGCGCGATTATAATTCGCAAGTGCGCGCCTGGCCTTAGGGTATTATGGAAATATTTGTCTTTTTTATATGTATTTATGCCGACATAATGTTAATTCATAACATGTTAATTGAAAATAAATGTAACTTTTTGATTAACTTAACATAATTTTACTTGTGGTGTGCTTTGAAATTCTGTAAAGAATTTTGTGTGCCATGGATGAGAAATGTTTGATTTACATCATTTAAGATAGTGTTTCTCAAAGTGGGGCGCACGCCTCACCGGGAAGCCAATTTAAATGTTTTGGGGAGCAATGCGCAAATCATTAATATTTTTTAGATTTTTTTTTGCTGTTGAAAAATTGCATTTGTCGATATTATTGTTTTAATATTGTAACTTGATACATTATTTGCTTACTAATGTCAAATTAAAAATAGTTTTGACATTGCATTTTTTATGTGAAGCAGACATTTTTTTTCTTTAGAATTTGTAAACTTTAAAATTATGATAGGAAGCATGGAGGTTTTTGATACGTTAAAGTTGGACATCGTTAATGTGACCGTGCGTTCCGTTTTTAAGTAGCCTGTCCTGGAGTGTCGGGACGGCAAAATGTCCTGTTTTCATAAACCCACTGTTACAATTTCAAAAAAGGTGCCAAAAAGTAAATGGATCTGACGGTAGCGCCAGCCAGCATCTTTTGTGGTGAAGCATGTGTGCTCGGCCCAGTCTCCCCGATATCGTGCATTGAATAAGGAGAGCTTTTATGACAGCCGAAATTTCTCCCAATGGGATAGTCTTGAGTTAGTTTTCGACGCTTCAAACGCAAAACCGTTTTGCTTTGTTTCCACACATCAAAAGTAATTTTTTTATCACTATCAATCCAGGTCTGATGGGAATAATAGATAAAAATTACAAAGAAATATGCTTTTTCTTGAATAAATAATATTGAATAAATTACCTCAAATTAATAGATGTCCCGTTTTAAAGGAAAAAATTAACATTCACGTTAAGCAGTGTACAAATAAGTTTGAGATAAACTGATATAAATTGTGGTATGTCCATTCATGATGAAGTATGTCATGTATCTAGATTTATCAATATAGCAAACAGATATACATATGTGATGTTTACTATCACCCATTAAAGCTAAAAAATCAGTATATTCTGTGAAATTGCATATCACCCAAAAATATATTCCAATGATAAGCTTTGTTCAGATTTTTCAATAATCTTTGAATGCTCGTTTATGCACTGAATGATTAGACTCTCCATGAAATACTTGCCAGATAATGATAGATAAAATTAATCATTAATTTTAAGTCCAAGTGATTGTCTTCTATGCAATCTGCGCAGAAATGATTTAATTAATTTGGTCTCTCATGCAATTCGACCTTTGACTTCATATATGTCATACAGATTTAAGATAACTAATGACTATTTTATGAGACAAACATCACACAGATGTCATCTCATAATGACATAACCGATCGAGATAGTGTACTCATAAAAAACTTCCATATTTGTGTCCAACATATATTACATCTTTTAAACAAAATTACTGATTTTATGAATTTAAATTAGTATCTTTTGTATTGGTACTTTCATCATAAATTCAACATAAAGTGATTTAAACTCCACTACAATGTCTCTGTCAATATATGGGCTGGTCAGAATAATAATGGATCAAGTCCAAATGTTATAAAATTGGAGTTTGACATTTTTTTAGGTAGATAAAACAAATTTCTATATTGTGTATTAATAACGGAAAAGTATCTCGATTTTTTTTTCTGTAAATACCAGTATTGATTGGAGATCAAATTTTGAAATCCTTCAGAATATTAGTGGATCATCTCCATTTTGTCAGCTCGTTCAGTCGTGTAATGAGGTATTTGTTGATTCTTGAGTGCTAAAAATGAGTTCAAGCGAAGATTTTAGTTTCCCAGTAGTCCAGAATACTTACCAGATGAATAAATAAGTGATGGAGACGGAATGATTATTTGAAGTATATTTTTTGGTGCTAATAACCATCGTCTTGATTTTTACTTAAAATCAAAGTTATATTTGGCGTATAAATGATCACAGAAGACCTTGTCAGTGGAACACAATCGTCCAATACCCGTTATACCCCAATCAAATTGTCAATCAAAATCAAAATTTTTGTAATAATAGTGAATTATTTTTTATTTTTTTTCCTTTGATTGAATGTTCTAATATTAAAAAAAAATCATTTATTTTCTATTTCAAACATATATTTAAATTCATTCGTGTACTATCAAAATATATCATTTTATTGTGTAGATTTTATAAACGGCCTTTAATTTTCAGTCTAAATATCTCAGGATCGATATTGATGGACTTGATTCATCATTATTCTGAACTACCCACATAATGAAATTTTTACAACCAAATAGAATGTTCATTAAAAAAATCGATAAGAGCAACAATGCCCTCCGAAGCCAAAAGCCAAAAAGGCGTATCTGCTATTTTTCATTTTTGGGTTCTGATTAGCTTAGAAACATTCAGTGGATCTCCAATCTAACTCTTTGGTCTTCGATTCCCTTTTGCACTTAAAATTTCAAAGGATCCCCCGAAGAACGGGCATGTGTAGAAAACATCCCGGAGTGAAGGGTTCAATGTAAATTCAGAAGAAGTTAATTTCTTGTGTTGAATTGCAATGAAACACTCGTAATTTTGATCGACAGCATATTTATTTGTAGTATCAATAAAAATTAATAGTCTATCTTTAGTACATCTTTGAACAAAATATTTTATGTAATCCCCACTTGGAGAATCACTGGTCTAAACAATATAGCAGCTTCACATTTTAAAATTCGTAATATGTATAAGCTAAATACATTAGTAGTCAAAAGTTGACATTCTTGATTTGCGACTCTGGCTTAGTCGGTCAGAACAGTAGACATGAAAGTATCTGCTGGATTGCATAACCTCTTACTACCTTTAAAGGAAACATGGACTCTAGTGAGTGTCCATCGCCGGCCTAGTCTTATAACATTCAATTTGAACTAGATATTATCTCAATTTATTCATATTGGCCAAAACTTGTACGCAGAATCTTGTTAATCTTCCATATACAGTATTCAGATTGAATAGTTTGTGAGAAATTAATATAATTGGATCACATTCAATTTCAGGTTCGATGCCTAATAGAGGAACAGACCCGCCCCGGTATTGCTCGCGGAGGTATGAATGGTGCATCGGCCACAAACGGAAACAGCATCAAGTCAGATGGAAAGTTAAGCCTTCAACAGTTCGAGAACCTCTGCGCGGACCTCAAGGCGAAAGATGTATCGTCTACATTCAAACAAGCTGTATCGAAGAAAGAAAACCTCGAACACCTGGGAGGCATGTCTGATGCTAGCAGTGAAGGTAGAAGGAGAAATAATATTGTTTTATATGGTATTTGCTTGTCGTAGGATTGTATATTTGTAATGCTGAATATTCTCTATCATTCAAAATATTAACGTCACGAGTCTGGATGATAAAGTCTTACTGCACATCTCTAATAGTTGAAGGTGCCATACTGTTTTTGCTGAATTATTCTGCATATTCTGAATGTACACTTAATACCAACATACTTTTACTTGTTTCATTGACCGGAACCTTTACGTAGCATATATATGTATATAAAATGCAGGCCTTGATATATTTTTATATGCATATCCTCAGCAATGGGAAAATACCTCCCATGTGGTTGAATTAAATATAATATTGCATAGTTACAATTGTTCTACCGATTGAAAATATCTCTGATTTATATACATTCTTGAATCTAAAATTAAAAGCGTATTTTCAATGTTTTAAAAAACAATCCTTTACTCTCAAAAATCAGTTTTTAGTTCCTCCCGAACGATTACATTTTTGACACATGGGAGGTATTTTCAGGTTATCGATGAAATACTGCGAACTGTGATTGATTGGTCTGATTGACAAATTGAAATAATAACAGTGTTGTTACAGTCATTTCTACAAATAAATTTTAAAATTTATAACTGGTTTCATTTGTTGTTAGCTTAATTAGCTCAACCGTTTCGAGTTCGTGTCCCAGCTACGATACAAATGAATAAACATTTGCGACCAGTGACCCTCACTCAGCTCGTGAGTCGAATGCCACTATCCGCGTACTCACGAGGCGATTAATGATGTATAAAAAGTCATTCTTTGCCTTCAAATTCCTTCTTTGCCTTATTGATGTTGGTCATTTTACCTTAAATTTTACAGCGTTGCCTGTTTTTTTAAAATTTAAAACTTGACTTATTTCAACACTTTAAAATAGATAATACTTACAGGTAGTAAATTATTTATATGACTAAAGTGAAATGTGATGTTTTTGTATGTTATCTATTTGTTACGAAACATACTCTTATCTATTATTATTTTTTTGTATCGTGATAAAAAAAAATATTACTTATTTTAAACGTGTATATACACATCCAGGGTTAATTGCACAAATAACTATTGTGAAAACTCGATTTGAATTCACGACACAATATATCTCTTGTCTACATAAAACTAAATAATATTTCTCTGTAGTCATATTAGATTATTAGAGTACTTAAATCGCACTAAAAATAATTGTTAAGTACAGTCGTAGAATGCTGTATTCACTATCAAAGCAAGTCCATACAACCTTCGGTTAAATACTAGGTACCAAACCGTGCAACAAAACATTTTTAAAAATCTTCAGCAAAATTGTACATAATGAACACTCACATATGACTGGCTTAGTATCGGACATAACTAATCCATATTTTTTAAATATAGCGTTTTTTCTTCCAAATTACTCGGGGAACATCAATTTATCAATGGCAGGAATGGCTAACCCTTAATACGAATCAGTACATCGCTGATATCTATATTTTTTTTCTAGCAACTACTTTTCCTTAATTGTAATCCATTACTATCTCAGAATTATTTCAATGTGCGATAATCATGTCTGGCACTAAGCTAGCCATATATGAGATATGAATTAAAGTTAGCAGACTTTCTTAATCTGAAAAGGCTCTATGTACGAGGGTAAGGTGAAAAGTTCTCGGCCTGACAATGAACGACTGCGATTTTCAGTTAAAAAATGATTTTATTTTTGTAAATAATCTCCCTTGACCTCAACGC
Source organism: Rhyacophila sp. 25_7 (assembly GCA_036584705.1). Classification (NCBI taxonomy): domain Eukaryota; kingdom Metazoa; phylum Arthropoda; class Insecta; order Trichoptera; family Rhyacophilidae; genus Rhyacophila; species Rhyacophila sp. 25_7. The sequence goes on along the minus strand of JAPMAE010000791.1, from coordinate 927 downwards.
ACTCGGTCCAGCGCTTCTCCAACGTAAGTATTCTTTCCAAACAAACTACTTGAGAGATCAAATTGAAACTTCTCACACAAACTAATGACACGTGTACCCAGGCGGATAACATACATTTTTGCTGATTGGAATGCCATCTCTGTATTAGGCCGAGAACTTTTCACCTTATCCTCGTATGTCATCTATCATAGACGTGTGTTAATGCAATTCTTCTTTTTCTTTGAACCACATCCGCTCTGAAACGAAACATATGAATCTCCTCAATGTGATGATTGTTTTGATAGTTTTTTTTATGAGTAATAATTGTCAATTATTAGCTCAACCGTTTTGGGTTCGTGTCCACGCTACAATGCAAATGAATAAACGTTTGATAAATTTTGCAACCAGCACAAGCCTCTAACCTGTGATCGCCGCTCGCTAGGGGTACGCGCTGTCCACTAGCCCGATGGCGACTTGCAATACCCAGTATGTAGCCAAGGGCTATTGTGACGTCGAGTCATAATGAGATTGACAATTGTTTTTTGTTCTTCAATTTGATTGTTTCCCGAAATGCAGACTTTAAAGATAAAATATTTCATTTTAAAACAGGTACCACACACTCTGTCCGGCAAGAGGAACAAATGGCGTTCTCCGGATGGATAAACTCAAATCTGTCTCATGACCCTGACCTCAAACATCTCTTACCGATTGACGCTGAGGGTAAACAGCTCTATGATAAACTCAAGGATGGACTAATTCTCTGGTAAGTAATTTGATTCTAGAGCTTTGGTTTACTCTGTTTCTTCTGATCGTTCCACTTTTAATGGCAAATTTCACTCACTCTTAATTGATTGACCTCATATTTTAACGAATTCCTTAATTAATCACTTAACAGTTGGATTTTCGTGAGAAAGGGTGTCTAAAAATTGTCAGAATTCAAGTTAGAAT
>JAPMAE010000790.1:0-10752 GCA_036584705.1 Rhyacophila sp. 25_7 | reverse complement strand
TAACACTAAAACTATGCCGTGCTATTATCGATAAAGTTCAGATAAGAGCTGCGATCAAAGTGTTTTATTTTATCTACATACATATTGATGTAGAAACCTGATCGCATGTGCGGTCAGTTAGAAATAATCGGTGTAATGAAAAACGCAGTAGCTAGAATTGTAGCAGTGTTCGAAATCTATCAAAATGTACGTATAGATTATCAACGACAAAGCAAACGTCAATTATCTAAAAAATAAAAAAACAGCCCCCAGAGATTCAGAGTTAAGATTCAGTCCACGATATTCACGGCCGAATTAACCCGACGATGCGCGACTGGGCACGACCGCGACCGTCGCATAACCAGTTCACCATTATTTGATTCGACATACACTAAAAGATTTCATTACAAATATAAATTAAATTATTTTAATTAGATTAATATTTACAATAATCACACGTGTACCCATGTTTATCCCAATTATAAAGATTTACAAATTGTATCATTGTAATCGACTAAGGACTTTTATTTATTATCAACCGGATTAGGTAATGGGATGCTTTTCATAAATTAATTTATCGATGCAGATACACACAAAACGAGTTATATATAAAAGTTGAGAACTACTGTACACTATCGACAACAAATTCAATACATGTACGCGCAATGGTGACATATTATATTTTTTATTTTTAAACATTATTTTAAAAACATGTATATTTTTTTCTAGCTAGGGTATTCAAACCTTCAACGTTCGCTCTACCAGTCACATACTTGGACTGTCTATTCACCTTTTTGTTATTTTAACCATATTCACTTAGAAACGAAGCATGTGGATCTTTATAACGTAATGATTGTTGTGACCATTTATTTACGAGTAATAATTGTCAATTATTAACTTAATCTACCCGATTGATGTCCTGGTTACAAATTCACACGAAAATGTGCAATTTTTGTTATCTACTAGGTTGAAATCGTAAATCCTTGACCTGTCAGTCAAATACGATATCCACTCACATACGAGAGCGATTTTTATTTATCTACAATGACAACGTTTTTAAGATATCATATCTACGTACAGAGTGGTTGTGTTCATTTCTAAAAAAACGGCGCGATAAGTAATGTTTACATATTTTCAAAAAGTAATATTATTATGGTATGCACAGAATATTTCACTTGTTTTACGTAATCAACAAAAATGGAAAGAAGAGAGGCATGAGCCAAAGGTAAAAATCAGAAAGGTGAAATTATATGCAAATTATTAGAATAGAAAAGAATGATTGGAGAGATAGAACTATGATTTAAACAAACTCTTTACAACGCATTTACACAGTATTCTACATGTTTCACTGAATATTTAAAAATTAAAAAGCTGTAATTGTTTTGCTTTATAAATACTTTACAAAACACTTTTGAAAAACCGTTTCTCTATCGCCACGGCTGAGCCAACCTCTTTTCCAGGTCATTTCATTCAACAGGATTAGATCCGCTTTTAAAAGTCTCTAATGTATAGAATTATCATTAGCATTCATTTGGCCCGGCGATTTATTAGCGTCCCGGGCGGGACGCGGGGTATTATTTATCTGGTGACCAACTATCTAGAAATGTTTATTTTTTTGGTAAAAATAAACGCAATGCTAAAATGTAGGGATTTGTGAATACTTTTTCTATGACATAAAAAACCTAAGCTACGCGATTTACAACGAGATGTATAACATTGATTGTTTTTATAATGTACAGTAACCCTCCTATAATACGGTGTCCTACAACACGGTTTCGCTCTTACGCGATGAATGAAATTGAATGAAATTGCGAAAACCCTCATCTATACTATCAACCTACAACACAGTTGTATTCAAACACGTTAATAAAAATGCGGAAACTTTCTTATAATACTGTATGTATGAGTATGTACATACTCGTACTTTGATAATATGATTTTTGTTCCATAGATTTACAAAATTAAGTTACTTAATATGCCATAATGTTTACGTGGTATTACTAGTGTTTTTATTTTGGATTCAAAAAGTAATTATATCTTTCGACCAAAAAACTCTCCCATTTCATTGTGCTGAACAGTGACGAAGAAGAAATATAATAAAATCAGCTTGAATTGAGTTAGAACAGATTTTGTGTTAATAATTTTTATAAAAACTGTTGAAATACATAAATATATTTTGTTTTAACAAGTTTTCGGAATGTATCCCTTTATTTCTTATTGGCTAAGAGTATCTTATAACACGGTTTCAAACAACACGGAATTTTCTAGAAGCCTATTTACTTTATTTGGATTTGTGTTCTAATATTTATCAATAAACGTAGTAGTGATTAATAAAACGCGTTTCGTCAGCAGCAAATCTTGGCTTGTGAATCATACAATTGGTCTTATTAATTTCACATTCAGTAAATGCTGCGTAGCCTGTGGGGTGGTTTACACGTGATTTTATATTTTACGACAAAATCGCATTATTATTCAATTTGGGAAATTCGTTATTTTATAATAATTTTAATACAACCCACAAATGTATATTTTGTAGCACATTTTAAAAGTTTTTCAGTTTCAGAAGAATTAAATGTAAATACTATACTATTTATAATATACGAAGAGACATTTGTATATAATTTTATAGTTTGCATACTTCTTTAAGTTTATTTTAATTGATGATCGCTGTTTGTCCCGAATACCCCGGATTCAAACGACATCATTTTTTATTTTATTCACGAGGTCGTAACGGAAAGTCACGAAATTTGAGTTTGCGATTTGCAAACGATGTTATCTATTATATGTATATTTAAATAAACCTATATTGAAGCCTGAACATATAATTGAAATTAGAGTAAAAATTATTCTCTGAATAAATGGTAGAATAATCCAGTATGAATTTAATGAAAAACGGCAACATTAAATAAATAATCTCCGTTTATAATACCATCGTAATTCGAAAACAAGTCTTCTCATAGGATTGAGCAGTCAATTAAAACTATAAATACATTCGTACATAATTCATCACATTGGTAAGCTGAATTTAAGCTACACACTAGAATGGAAATGGTTTTTAAGTGTCGGAATGAAATATTCACAACGCTGTCAATTCCTGACACTTTTTATTTTTACTTCCACGATATATATCGGGAGCTCGAGGGTAAAGGCGGTCGTCTCTGTGTTATGGAACGAAAAACTTAATCGACCGGTCGCGGTGGATAGATTAATTGATTTGAGAGGGTTTCACGATTGCCGCCGTTCCTCCGGTGGCCAACGGCCAGTGGCCAAATATACACGAAATGTTTTACATATTTTATACGTCGAGTCGATGCTGAGGTGGTGGAAGTTGAGATATGAAAATTAATGTGAATGCATATCATGATTATTTTCTTGCAGTAAATATTCAAAAGCGTCAAGTGGACATAACACACATTGATATTCTTATAAATTGCACACGTTTTCGTTGATTTCAAACTGAATTCTATATATTAATGTACATTTGTACCTGGTAAGTAAACTACACTATGTCAATAGTAGGCAAAATAGAGATATTAACAAATGAGAAATAGTGTAGGATATCTTGCGATACTATTTTCAGTGATATCCTCAATTGTATTGTAATCCTACTAGAAAAGAATATAACACTATGTTACATATTAGAAGCAATACAAAAACGATTTTCGACAGCCATAGTGAAAAGATGCCATTTGTGCATAGTATAGTTTTCCTCCCAGGTACAGATATAAACATTGATCATTTCAAATGAATTGGAATAAATAAAGGTAAATGAAGGGAAATATGCCTCAGAGATTAAATAGTTATTTCTTGAATCTTTTGAATTCATTCAAGAAATATTAGAAGATTAATTAATAAACGAAACAATATAAGACTTGAATTATTTTATATTTTTTAACTCCCAGTTTAATAAAAAATGTAAACACATTTTAAAATAGATTTAAACATAAAAATAGTAAAAAAAAAAACGGTTGTTATTGTATTTAGATTGATATTTGTTGCTTTTCTGAAACAAAAGTATTTATTTATAATGAACCCTTTTAAAATTTAAATACCTATAAACCCGATTATATAAAATTACAACAAAGCTTTCTTCTGAACCAAATGGTAAGCTTAAAGATAGACGCGTAAACAGCAAAATTAAGTAGGGAAATTGTGGGATTCTTCATTTTATCGCTCTGAAATGTACAACTATTTCAACACCCTGTATTAATGTCTTTCGGGCTCACATTTACATATTCACATTAACTTGATGTAAATCCATTTGAGACGAGCCTTGCTGTAGTACAATCGCTCGTTTACATTTTATTAAGACTAAATTAAAATAATCGAGTGGAGCATCAATCATTGCAGCGATTAAAAAAACATAAATAAATTTAGAGTTCTACTGATACTCGTCTCTTTCCAAAGTAAAAACATGGTGAATCTAAATGTGTAGATGGGAGCGTTAGAAAGATAAACGATCTCTTTGCAGGAAACCAAAACGTTATTGAAAAACGTCCATGGGTTTATGATTAAATTTTAACGAATATAATATTTATAATTTTTAATAAAAAATGATCTTCAGGCAAATGTAGAAAGCAAATACCATTTAACCATATACACTCCGAATCGAAGCATATTGATCCCCACAAAATGATGATTGTTTTTACAGTATTTTTACGGGTAATAATTCTCAATTATTAGCTCAACCGTTTCGGGTTCATATTCTGGCTGCAATACAAATGAATAAACATTTGAAAAATATAGCAACCTGCATGGGGCAGGTGACCCCGCTTATTAGACGTACGCGCTATCTACTAGCCCAATGAGTAAACATGTATTCTTTTTCTTTTAACGATATCCGCTCCGAAACGAAGCATATGAAACTCCACAATCTGAAGATTATTTCGACAGTTTTTTTACGAGTAACAATTATTAGTTTATTAGCTCAACCAATTTGGTCCATGTCCTGGTTTCAACTGCGTATGAAAAAAAACGTGTGCCATTTTTACCACCTATAGGGTTCGAACCCTAGACCCTCGGCTCATAAGTTAGATGCCCTATCCACTTACCTACGAGACATTTATAACGTATATAAATAAAATATTGATTGTCAATATCTTGTTTCGATAGAAATAAACACCTAGCAATATTCTTCCGATCGAAAAATATTAATACCAATGATTCATTAAGATTTTATTTAGGTTAGTATAACATATGTTTTATGTAAAAAAAATCAAATATATTTTAATTTTATTTTGAACATTCATCATATCATAATATGTGCACATACACATACATTTCTCGATAAAATTATTTTTTTCCGTCTTGCATATTTCTTCTCTTTACCCTGCTACCCACCAGTTGACAAAATCTCTAGCGGAGTTCGACGTTTATGAAGTGTTAAGAATTATCTACTGTGTGGAAGACGAGAAGGTGCATGGGTATAGTATCATTAAATTTCAAGTTAATGGAAACGTATAAACTTTCTGCTGAAGCTTGTTTTATTGGGCATTTTAAATAGTTCCTGGAAAAACATCAGAATAGCTATTTCGTAATAAAACTAATAAAAAATAACTAATATAACTTGCTTCAATCCGAGAGTGGTCGTTAAATAAAAAACATATCATTTTATTGTTTCCTATTTGTACAATCAACCTAGTTTGTTTTTCATATGATATATTTATCAAAACACTCTGTTTTTTATTCTCTATACTAAGCAGAATTTCTCTGAATTTTCATATATTTTTTTTACAATAACAAATCGTTTTGTGTTATTAATTGCAGCCGTGTGTGAAATGTAATGTGAAATTAATTCAACGCCTAAAATATTAATGTTCGTGAAGTTTTACTATACGAAACGATTCTATAAATAAGCTAGCATGTTCGAACGAAATGGATGCCAATTATGAGGATTATAAATAAAATAACTGCTCAACAATTAACTTTACTGTATCGCTAATAAACTGACATTTATGACACGCCAATGAAAATATTTATGGAGGTTTCGCATTGGTGTATCAAACTCACTGTACACTATTGTCAATATTTCTACAGTCCAAATATTAATTATTATTGTATCAACGAAATGTCAAATAATTACTACAACAAAATCGAAATATAACAATATAAATAATAAACACGAGTCATATTTTCACTAAATAAATTTTAAAAAATGTTATCAGTACACTATAATATTTAAGAAAGCTGTAACTGAAAAGTCTGACAGTAAAATCGTTCATCGTGAAAAACATTTCTAATTATGATAATAATGATGATATGGTGATTTGATATATTCAGCTCTATTTTCGACTGCAAAACTAGCCTCTAGGGTTCTCTGTCTCTAGTTGTTTATACCCCGATTTACACATCTCGTGATGCTATCCGCCCACCTCCCTCTAAAGTGTTAGAGGCGTTGAATACCTACTGGAGATTTTTCAAATAGTTTACTACACCTAAAAACGTAAAATGAATAAGCTTATCATGAAATTGTCTTCAAGAAATCAATAATGCTCTAATAATGTTGGATGTGTAATTCTTTAACCAAAAAAATAATACTTTTTTACATACATTAATTTTATGGTAATTAAATTATTGTTATAATTATAAAATAAACTATTCATGATTAAACATGTATGTCGAAATGATTGCATCATATGTTTGTTTTGATAACCGAATAAAATGACAAATTAAAACTATTTTTAAAATGTGTTGTTGATACGAGTACGTATACAAAAATCATAATAAATAAACAAACAATTGTCATGGGATATACAATGTGATATGAGAAAAGTATTTTCATATTATTACATAATTTCAGTTATTCATAATTTTCACGAAATGAGATTATTCTGCCGTTGTTTTTGCAACCAAATTTGCTGAAAGAATTCTGAATTTCATCCGGTGTCCAATATAAAGAATGATTTCCCCTGTTGATTGAACGTGTCGCATGCCACTGAGTATTATAAGCCATACCGTACAGCGACTTTGTACCCTACCAGTATTAAAAACGGTAATAAACAATGAATTTCTGCACGAAAAGTGTTAAATTTCTTTAGTTTAAAGAAGCATATTCGACATAGCGCTAAATCTACTCGTGAGAGAGTCGCCTTCTAAAAAGAGAGAAACTTTGTGTTGAAAAATCACCTCTGGGGGACCATAAATGGTAGTAAGTGTACCTATAAGATTTTGTTGGCATAGCGTGTCCCAGATATAGTGGCTTTGTGGAAAATATTTTTTTTAAAACTAATGCTTCTGTGCTCAAGATTTTTGTTAAAATTTAAGAATATTTGTTAAGCAGTGAACCAAAAGCTTGGTTTAAACTTTAAATATTGTGACAATTTCTTATGTGGCAAAACTCAGGATACTAAATGAGAGCTATTAAAGCCTGTTCAGGCAGATCAGCTATAATGACGTAGTTTTCATAAGTGATAAATTTTTAGGTAACTTATAAAAAGCGAGCACAGTAGAAGCTTTATATTCATTTCAGTCCTCATTCACCAAACCCTAGCAAAGTAAGGACTCTTTATAAACTTTTTTACGGAGCGCTTAACGTTTATTACGCTATAGTATATATTCAAAAGACGTGGTGGGTTAAACAATTGTCATAACGATGAAATATTTTTAAAAATCTACCCAAGAAACACCCGGAAGAACCTATTTTGCATCACAGTAAAAAACAATTAGCAGTAGTATATATAAACAGTGTTAAAGCGCGGGTACAGGAGGTAAACTACACATAGTCAATATTTTGTCAAAATTGAGATATCTTTCGACACTCTTTCCAGTGATGTAGTGAAGTATGTTGTAACCCTTTAATATTACACTATCCTATACTCGTAAATTATCCGATGGAAGCAACACGGAAACAACTTTAAACAGTTAATGTAAAAACTTGCTACTTTTGACATAGTGTAGTTCCCGGGTACAGATATTATTGAATCGAAAAATATACAATAAATCATTACAATATATAAATTTTCTTATAATTGAAAATAAGTTGAAACCATTGAAACTAAACAAAACCATGATGAAAGCATCTTATGTCATATTTTAAGCAAAAGTGATAATAATTAAGAATTATTTTAGAGTATGAAAGTATATTGTTTTCGTACAAAATGTGATACAGAATTTCGAGTTTTCACAATTTAATGCGTATTGTGTTTCTTTATTAACTTGTTCGCAGGGAATCGTTTTGTTCGTATATTTAGACACATGAGTATGATAAAATGGCTAGTAGAAATTATAAATTCAATAATTATGACATATTATTATCATAAAGCGGTAAAAAAACAGATAAATATTTTTGACACGTACTTTATAGAGCAATGATGGCAAACGAATGACCCGCATATCACAGAGTGACATACTTAACATTTCATTATATTATATTATATCTAGAAAATATTGTTGTTTTATAATTTTTTAAATTATTATTGTAAAAAATCGGCAAAGGGACGAACAAAAATGAAATATGGTGTGAATAATTAATAAATAATGAGATTTTAAATACGTGTGTGAATAATTGTTATATTCATTGAATTTTATTAATTCAGTACAAATGAACCGACTTGACTACTGACATCTTGTAACAACTGCCGCTGCATGTTGAGATTTAAAGCTCATATTTACTACATACAATCATTTATACAATATAATTGGAGGGTAAGAAGCCGATTTTTGGAAAATTGAGATAAATATAGGCCAATGAATGATAAGCAGATCCCTGTGAACATTTTAATGTATCAAGAAGGCTATCCTTCACTTTTAGATGATGCTGTAAGGTTTTTAAAATTGATTTTATCAAAGAACAACCATTAGAAAAACAAAGTCATTCTTTCATTTCTCAAATTTATAAAAATGTTTCTTTCGTATCGTTGTTGCCTTCAATTATTTGATGACGATATTTCTTTATATATAAGTTATTGTTATGTTTTCACATTTTTTTTCTAATGCTGATATTTTAGCATTTATAGCTTCATAGTTATATGTTAAATTTTGATACGTTTTCAAAAAAAGTCTCTAAAGGTGCCTCTAGACGATCAGTAATATTGAATAACCTATTGCACAATATAATGATAGGACCACACACACATGTCGCAATATACTTGCACAATAAGCTACTACTACCCTTCTGCAGTCAACATGTGGAATAGTGATGAAGCAAGTTGTGTGACCGTGGCTTTAGTGATGGCTTTAAAGAAGAATGGAGAAAAGAAAGCGCAGATGGATGAAGGAATGGTTAAAAAATCAGGTTGCACAATAAACACCAAACGGTTTAGTTTGCTCTATATTGTGCAATCTTTCAATATAACCTACAGACGGTCAATTTTAGTGTACAATATCAATTATTGACCAATATACTGAGTATAATATTGATCGTCTAGGGGCCACTTAACAGTATTATTCACAACCAATAAATTAAATGGCAAGTGTGCACTAGTAAATGAATTTCAGTTATATATGGTGTAAGTATTCACATGTTAAAAAAATATTTGAAGTAAGTATATATATTGAAAACAAAAAAGATTTTTCACCATTCTGTATGTACACGCCTAAAATGTTTTCAAATACTCGCATAAGAGTTTCATACTCGCTGAGACGTTAAAATAAGAAAAAGGAGTGCAGGATGCAAGGTTCGCAGCTTGCCCCGGGTCCACTCGTATATTACACTACTATAAATAAATGAAACCTAAAGATTTTATAATGCAAAAAATGCACGTTGGCGAAGAATTTACGATACAAGAGATTGCTATCTTAAAACGGCTAATGTTATCGCTCCTTGATGGTGATTTGATTAACATGCACGGATATAGCAACTGAAGACTAAGCTACTTGCTAAGTCGTTACAAATGAATACTTTGTATAGTAATATAGAATTCACACACTATGTCGTTCGTAGAAACAATTAAATATTTACTGAATAAATATCGGTTATCTGTAATTGCTAAAAAGGGTGATAAAACATTACTTATTACTACATTAAAAACAACGATTAGAAAAATATTGATTGAAAGCTTCTTACTCGTACTTGTATAAAAACGATATTTTATTCATTCTATGATTATTATACATAATAACGTTACTGTAATATTCCAATACACGTAATGCATTCTAGACCTCTAGATATATATTGAAAACAGGACTTTAGACTAAAGAAATGAGATTAATATATTGAACATACTTTTTGCACATAATTAATTTTATATACGTACTAACAATTTTTAACTGAAAGCCATTACGTTGAAAGAATAACATAGTTATATATTTAAAACCGGTCGTGATTATTAAGTATATTTGTGGAAACTCCAATTCTTTTGATATATTATTACATTATAAGAAAATACAATTTATGTTTACTCATTTTTTATATTCATAAAACGTTATATTTTGTATAAACCATTTAAAAATATATACTAATATAATGTGTATGGTATTAAAAGTTTTTTTTTATTTCAGATTATTTAATGAAAATTGAAAGGAAAGACAAGATGTTGGAAAAATGGAATGGTCTAATATTATTTTATAATACAATCGATAACCTCTGATGAGAATACAATATATATATATCTGAACCTAAGAGGGAAACTACATTATGTCGAAAATGACATTTTTTCAGTATGGCTGTTCAAGAATATTTTGGTGTTGCTTTCCTCCTATAATATATCTTTAAGAATTGTGAATAAGTGACTCGTGGGGCCAATGGTCTCAATCTTTTCCCATTGGCCCCACGAGTTAGACACTTATTCACATGACGTATGAAGCCAATACCAGATTCATGGTGCATTTAGTCAA